>QGED01000191.1:0-140892 GCA_004367475.1 Fusarium camptoceras | reverse complement strand
GACCCCCCCTCCATATACGTACCTGAAGCCACCCCGGCTACAGTCACTCGCACCCCCTCTGAACAACACGCCCCATCCGACACGCCCATTGAACCTGGCGTGCGCTCGTGCTAGACTCCATCCATTTACATATGGAGCGCACACCGACCAGAACTCCCTGGTTCCCCCAATTCGTCTTTCTCTCAAATAGAATATCAACGTTTGATCCCCCCCCAGACTTTGTTCGTCCTCATCCACATACACATACACCAAAGTTGTTAACACCAAACATCCAACATCCTTTGTTTTGTAAAAGGATCTTTGGATCAAAGACGACGACTTGATCTCGCCTTTACACTTACTGTACATGTCTACTCGAGGATCCCTATGAAAGGCAGTATCCATCTCGACATCACTCTCATCCACCAAAATCGCTTGCATTGACCTCAACTCACCGCCCGCGATTAACTCAACTCCACCTCGAAGATCAACTCGTACTACGCTCTGGCGCATTGTCGGCTTTAATCTCGACCTACTTGGCCGGCTACCTACGAATCTCATCCGATTACATAAAACGTCAACCCGACTTACCACCAATCCTTAATCGACACACTCAGCACACATTATGCCCTATCGCCTAGACACTCACGTCTTGACAGTGGATGCGAACGTCATCCACAAGGTCGACACTGGCAATCCCGCTAACCTATATAGCATGTGGACTGGTAAGTCACTTCTTGAATGCGTCGACCGCTTATATGCTGACCAGCTAGTCTTTTCTCGCTGTGCAGACTCTGTTGAACAAGGCCGAAGACTAGAGAACCTCAGCTGGAGACTTTGGCAAAGAGAAACCTTTGTCGTCGACAACGAGGAGAAGACCGCCCCTACCACCGAGACCCTTCCCCAGAACATCCCCTCCGAGTCGAGGATACCTGATCTTCCTCAACTATCCGGCAGCGTCGACTCCCTTGTAGACGAGGAAGCCGTCGACTTCGCACCAGTATCAGCACCACTTGAGATTGCCCGCCCTCGTGTACGACGTCAAGATTCTTGCGCCAGCACCCGAAGCAAACGCGAACGCCACATCAGCTCCGACGACTTCGAGAAGATGATTGTCTCTATCGTTAAGGACAAAGGTCCTCTCTCTGCCCCTCCTCACGTTGCGCCTGTCGCCAAGCAGTCCCTGCCCGTTCCTCCTGCATTTGAGCGATCCGGTTCTACTACTACCGAGTCGCAATCGCCTGCTAAGTCCATTACTTCTGAGGGCTCGCCACAGCCTTCGCCTCAGAGCCTCTCCCGCACTACTGTTGTGCGCGGCTTCTCGCCTTCCCAAATTCCTACTCCTCGAACCATCTCTGGTACCCAATCATCAGATGCGATCCCCGAGCCCAAGTCCTCGCCTGCCGCCAAGGTAGTGCAGTCAAAGAAGCCTGCCCGTTTTGCGCTTGGTGGCTCTTGTTCGTCTAGTGAACAGGACCAGAGCCTTAGCAACAGCAAGCCTATCATTCCTATCATCAAGAAGCCAGTGTTCCAAATTGGTGGTTCATCTGAAGAGGATGGATCCCTCAAGAGCGCCATGGCTTCGCCACGACCCAACTCACTTCTGTCTATGCGCAAGAAGCAAGCTTCTTTTGCCAACAATGTCATGACTAGAACCATCGACGATGAGGCTGCTGTGGACTCTGACACCGACGACTACATTGACGAGAGCGCCATTGATGATGATGATGACTCTTCTGACTGGGAGGACTCCATGGAGGAGAGTGGCAAGTCTAGCATGGACGACAGATTCTTCCAGCGAGTTGACTCCAAGCCCAACCTGACTTCCCGCCGATCCCTCATCACTCTCATGCTTGCCCAGAATGATCGTGCACGCAACCTTGGTGGCCACGCTTCCCAATCAACATCAGCAATTCCCCGATCTCGTCTAGCCCATGGCCCTTCGCTGGGTGCCTCCCCTAATGATTCTGATGAGGCACCCTTGATGATGAAGGGCATGCGTGGTCCTGGCCTCAAGCCTATTCATGAGGTACCCAGGTCTACTGCCCAGCCCATCATGACCGGCCCCAACCATCTCCAGCCCCAGGCTGCGCTGTCACCTCGTACTACCCGCCGTAACATGTTGGCGACTGAGTTGACTGAGTCACTTCGACGCCACCTCCTCTGGGAGCGACAACAGAAGTCCTCAACAGCGAATGCCGTCCTTAAGCGACGACACACATCGCATGATGTGGCCAACCTGAAGCAATTCCCTGAGAAGCCTTGTATGAAGAAGAGCGAGGACGTGAATGCGAGCAGCTGGAACCAATACTTCTCCAAGGAGGCCAGCGACGGATACCACTCCAAGGGGTGGTAAATGATGATACCCATACCATACTATACCTTATACCACATGACACCAACACAATTATACCCACTACGATTGTGCATTGGACGGCGCACGACAGGCATCAACACATCAGCATTGAGCGATTGGCTGCAGTTAGCAGCATTTGTTTTACAAACTCATTTAGCGAAACGGAACTGAGGTCAATTTTTATTGTTTTTATTATTCATGGCGGGAACCCATAACGTTATGATACCATGAAATCGTGTTTGTATCAGGGCCGCGAACGGCTCTTTTTTCGCCAATCACCAGGCTCGGAGCACGTGTAACAGTATTTCTCATACGGGGGAAGATATTAAAGGGCAACCTGAGGATATGAATTCGCTATGAAAGGTTTTTTTTATCGAGGTGGAGAGCCGGGCGGAGCATGGGTCAGGATATACGACACGGTCATTGATTATTTTTACTCGAGCAAGCGCACAAGGCGAAAAGAAAAGCCAGCAGCGGAGGAACAAAGCGAAAAAAGGTCTACACAAGACCTTGGAATGGAAAAGTCAAAAAGAAGATCAAACGAGTTGTTGATGAAAAAAACTCGCAAAAAGGGCGAATTGTCTATCAAAGAGGTTTCCGCAAAAACATGAATAAAATTTCCCATGGAACTATACTATACAATCTCCAAGTCTCTTAGAACATCGTGAAATAATAGTTGTGTAAAGTTGTGGTAACATGTAATGCATTGGTGCCATCAGAATGTCGGGCTGTGAGTTGTCAGAAGAGTTTCCAAGGTTCCTGGATGAACCAGGACATGACCCAGAATGGACGTCATCAGTTGCTGGGTTTTAGGGAGACAATCAGCCATGCTTGGCAGGCTTCAGAAGCTGAGGGTTGCCTGTAAACAACCACGAACCAACCGAATTTGATAGCGGCCGTTTGATGCTGACAGGTTGAATTCCTATTGGACCGGGGATGAGAAGCCCTCAAGCCTCAAGGCTTCAAGGCTCATTTTTGGTGTGGCAGCCCAGACAAGACACAGACCAGGTCTTGCAGGGCTCGTGACTTGATCAATTGGCTTTGAATTTTGTGGTAAGAAAGAGGAGTAAAGAGGGAGGAGAGTCAAGAGTTGACAGTCAAAGTCAGAGTCAAAGTGTGCACATGTCAAAATGATCATCAGCTTGAGCTGAGAGATGTTGAGTAACTTCACATGTAAAATGAAGCGAATAAAAGTCACTGATGTTCAGTCCCAAACTGTCGGTAATTGCGGGCGTGAGTCACTAGAAAACAAAAAGAACATGGGGGAGTTTACGATAATTCCCGTAGTCTTCAGTGTCTAGTATCTAGCTCATCAGGCGGTTCAAAATGGAATTGAACTGCTGTTGTTGTGTATGCGATGCGATGCAAATGCAACTACTTTAGCATAAGGCAGTGCGTTTGTCTTTGTGTCTGGTCTGCTGGTCTTTATTTTAGTACAGCACTTCGTGCAGATCCCCAACAGATACAAGAGTCAAGCCGTCTTGAGCCGCTTCAGGAACAAGGAGAAAAGGCGTTGCGTTTTACAAAGAATTACTTGGCGATGGGACACTCTGTCTATCTGTCTGCCTGACTCTGCGCGACACCACAACCACACGCCATTGAATTTTTTTCCCCCCTTCCACATTACAAGGGGTGTCACCCTTTTTCATCCAATCTTGTGTAATTGGGAAGAAAGAGTGGGTGTTGTCCAACAAGTACCGTACCCGTCAACACGGTATTCAAAACCGATCCCAACCACCGGGGCTGAGATGGCTTGAAAAGTCTTGACTAAGAAGTTGCATTGCAATATTGAGAAGAGGGGGTGTTGAAAGAGAACAGAGCCTACGCTAACAAGATCGCACAGAACGCGTAAACCTCTTGTTCAATCCAATCTCCCCTGACCTGAACCTGCAGACGGACCATCTCCGCAACTCGGTCAAACCCAGAACCCTCGGGGGTTTTGTTCCTTGGAAGATTCCTGGGCATACCCTTATCTAAAACTTCGTCTTGACCGTTTCTATGTATGGATGGTGGGATGCTGTAGGTAAGCATAAATGGGAATCAAGGGTATCGGAGGCGGTGATACTTGGGTTACAGCGACAAGCCACGATGCGATATGACCTGTGAACTGAGTAATACCGTCTCTACTCTTGTAGTGTTTTTTGAGTTTTCGGTTACCACGCATGGCTTATTAAATTACTACTCCGGTTAAGATACTGAACTATTGACATATGAATAAAGTAACCCAACGTGCATTTCCTCGTATTATACCGAACCTACTGCAATAATTGATACTATCTGGTCAGATGAACTCTGGGCAGTTGGTCTGGACACATCTTGACAGTCCAGAACTCGCTTGACAAAATTTTCCGCGTCCTCGGTCTCGGTCTCTTGCGTACCTGTCTATCAAACGCACAAGCACCACCAACAGCCAAGTCAAGTCAGCTGGCAAGGACCGAAGATCCAGTCAGTCTACGGCCAAATTGTGGAGGAGAGGGCCCTAAACGTGCGGAGCCGCACTCGGGGCGACATCGAGCTAAGCGCCACCTAGTTTCTGACATTGGTAGGAAAATGAAAGGATGGTGATGATGATGAAGGCTGAAGGTCTGTGAATTGAATCGGCCGTTTCAAGACAGTTGCAGTAAACAGGGAGGAAAAAGGAGGGCTGGATAATGTGCTGTACATACGTTTGAAATCAGTCATTTGTGACATCTTATATGTAGCAGAGATTGAATCATAGCCAGTCAATTGTTTGCCCTCAATTACCTCCCTTGCCTCGAGTGTGGGGGAATGAATCAGATCAAAACGACTCAGAAGAGAAGAGACAACGACGCCTCTCCCGTTCAATCTGGGGGAAAAGAAAGTATATCATTTCATCGTCAATGCGCCGCATGAATAGCTGCATAATCATCATGGGTGTAAGTAGTCAGCCTGAGCTCAGACTACTGCAGTTGCTATTTCTTCAGCGTCAATGGCGTCTGTATGGGAAAAGAACCATAATGCCATGAAAGACGTATTCAATCAATGCATCAACCTAAAACTTTGACGTGTCCAATTCCCCAGAAAAGAACCACATGCTGCGTAAGTTATTGCCCGTCAAATGTTAGTCGGTTGCGGAGAATCTGGAGTATTTTCTGTGGTCATCCGTGTGATCAGTTTTAGACACTATCCATCCATCTCCGCATAAGAATTTGCCTCTGTCTTGACAGCGAATTGAGTGGTAGAACCTAGAAGGAGGCAAGGAGAGAAGAGAAGACAAAGAGGTCACATGGAACTAAAGAAATCTCCCTTCCGCATTGAGCAATTTGATAGGTATCTGCTTGCTTTTGCGATGAGTGCGCTTGAAGTTTTAAGGATCTCATTCTGGCGATGGAGGAAACGACACTAAACCGATTAAAGATGGGCACAAGGGGGGCGTGAGACAGAATTTCGCATCGTCGGGTCTTTTCCCTTTCCCTTAGAGCTTTGCTTTTCTTCAACACCCAGGGTGTAACTGCTAAATGCTTCTTCTGAGTCAAGGGGCATACCATAAAAAGTGATAGATGTCGACCACGTTTAAAAAACAAAACGACCACCTGAGAAGAAAGAAGGAAACTGTAGGTCGTTTAGGCTAAACCTGATACTGATAAAATCTAGACCAAAAAACCCCTTGAAGGAAACCATGGGTAAAATTAGTTCCCTTCCAATCAGAATTTAGGAAATGATTTATTTTTCTGAGGGGGAGTGGGCGGGAATAAGACCAGTCGGGGTGGCTCAATTACCGATCGGTACACAATCTCGGGGAGGAAGGACCCTGCATTTTAGCCATTGGGGAAACGAAAAACGTCGACTACTGATTCACTTTAGACAAAATAAAATAGCCAGATTTGTCACCTAAAACTGCCACAGATGACTGTTAACCTTTGTCATCCAACTTGAAAGAGTCAACTATTCTGACACCCTCCGGCTATGAACTGTCATTGTGTTGGTTTGAGCCGTGTTTCGAAGCACCCAACATCTAAGGTTTATCACTGATTGCTGAGATGTCATATTTTATACAGCACGCGCACCTTCAAGAATGTTCCCTCAATTGTTTGCAAAGCCTATTAAAGTCCAACCGGCCTGGATTGTTGAGCCAAGGTATACCTCTAGGCCAATTTGAAGCTCCAAGCTCTATACCGATTATGACCGTAACGCGGCTATTGCAAATGTTGTCAGACCAGGCAGCCACTTTCAATGGCGATCAAACAGTGACATTTTACCCGCGGGATCTTCTGGTTCTTTTTCGTGACTGACTGACTCTTTGATGTTTTCAGGCCTTCCGCCCGCTGGAACTGCTAATTGTGGGGGCCACTTCGGATATTTCTCCGCGCGCTGTTCTCGGACTGGGGAATTTTATGGCGCATGTGAAGGCGAAGCAAAGGAAAAGACAGGACAGTCAAAGCAGATGCAAATGCAACAAGGGTCTTGTTCTCCATGGCGCCTACCGAGGGTCTTTGGGGTCTTTCTTGCATACTCTGCTCAATGTTCAGCTGAACTCGATCTTGACCGTCTTTCGTGCATGTGTTTATATGCCGCTCATTGATTCACCGCCTGATAACAATTGCGTGCTTTCCCCTTCGGTATATTTATTTGAGTGAGTGAGTTTTGACATCTGATGAGATGCACGGGCAAGAGGCATTCATTCATCAAATGTCAACCGACCGAAAATAGTTGTAGATCCCTTTCGTCCATTTCTGCCACGTACGGCACTGTAGTGTCCCGAGGTCACTTGCAGAGTTTAACAGCTCAGCACACCAAAGTACCTGAATCGAAAGGAATGCCGAGAGATCTAGAGACGCAAGCCATGGCTGACATCAGAACAAGTGTAAAGCGCAACTCACGTGGGCTTGAGCATCAGCAACTTTAACAGCTGTCAACCGAACCGTAAAAGTTGCCATGCCCCGGTGACCTGATCAACCTTTAGCCGGAGCAAGCCTTTAAGCCTTCTTGTCGACCTCGCTTTACCCCAAGGGGAAATCAATTCCTCGTGGCCTATGACATCGTTTGCATGATTCGTGGGGTTAGTTGTCAGGAAATACACCTCCCTTTACGAGGTTAGGTCTAGGCTAGGCTCAGGATTGATCGAGCCCCGGATCCAAGGATGTTGTAGTAAAAAAAATGCATTCCGTTTCAGGGGACTGGCACTCGTTAACTAATTAATTCAAAATGCCTGATGTTGAATAAAATGATTGGGACAAATTGCAATTTTGACTTTGCTGACGTTAACAGGATCCATCCCCAGAAAGAGAGGGAGAAAAAAAAAGGGTTTACTGGGGTACAGCGGATACCCATCCACTGAGGAGAATCTTGGTTCACCCACTGAGACGAGATATCACGGGGAAACCAGGTCGTACTCACGAAGAAGATTCGGGAACTCTTACTTAACACTTACATACTGAGTAAATACGTGTATCCCCTAAAATAACTAACCGGAACCTGGCCGACCAAGCCGAAATATGCTAGCGGTTAGCTTTGCCGTTGTAAACATGAAATTGCTGACTGTTTGATACTGTACCGTACAATACGGATCAAGAGGTATGGTACTCCAAAACGGTTCGGTCGACGTCGCATCAAGATCATCGATGGAGCCTGTCAAACTTTTAATCAAGCACGAATCAATTAATCATTAATTCTAATTAATTATTAGCTAAAAGGATGTGATGTGCGAGAATTAAAAAAAAGGAAATCAGGCACATGTTTCCATATCGCGATGAGATTATGCTTCAACTGACAAGAAAAATGGTTACATCGTATTCAATGGCTGCAACCAAGTATCCAAGGTCCGGTCCAAGGCTGGTGATCAATCAACGTCACAGCGGGACATGCAAGGCTGCAAATGAAGAGATGGCCAACATCGAAAACTCAAGCTGATATCGACATTTCTCAAGGTATTTGCTTCTCCAAGATCTGTTCCCCCATCCAATCGAGATCCCTCTTCCCCCGGACTACGTCATACTCTGGGGTGAAATGGTTCGTCTCGCGACACCCCAGATTTAGATTTAGAGTCAGGCTCAGAGCCTGTATTGTCCAATGGCGTGATTTAAATTTTGTTTTCTTTTGATCTGTAATCACGCGGCTCTGTTCTTTGCTTTATTGAAGGTGAAACTGTTGATGCGTTGTCTGTTATCAGACATTGGAAGTGTTGCAAGCGGGATGTCATCAAGAAGTCATCTCGACCATGACCGAATCATGAACCAGATGTGAGACATTGTCAAAGCCAGCTGCTTTACAGTACTCTGTTCATTCCATTTTCCGGGAAGAAAACACGGCAAACTGCCGACTGTTCCCCGACAACTCTTGGCTAGCCGGCAATTGCTTTACAGGTACCTGGAGTACGTACGTACTGAATCTATCTAGCCGCGCTCGTCGAGTTTCGCCGCTGTCGGAGTTTCTCTTAGTGTTAGTCAATACATCGACGCCTCAGGCTTTTACTTTTTCCAAAAGTGGTTTGGCGCTCGTCTAGTCTTGCTTCCAAACCTATTCCAGCTAATGGTGTGCAGAACTGAGATCCGAAGTGCCCCGGCCAATCACTGAGCTCTCAACTGAGACCTTCTAGAAGTCTTCTCCCGCACGTGGAGTTGAAGAATCTCTTGGGTATCAACACACCATCTTTTCATCCATCCCTCCATCCATGTTTTAGATAGTCAATCTTGTTTGATCATGCGGTACAATAACTACTTGGTAGTGACCAAGCTGAAGTCTTGAACAGGCAACGGTTGACGGTCTTGGAGTTCAACAAGAAATGACGCAAGTATCTTCTCCATCTCCCCGTGAGAATGTAACTTTGCAATTGGGTAATGGGGAATGATCTTCCTTGGCGAGAAATATTGGATGAATCAGAAAATTGAATTCAGTTTTTTCTTTATCGCGCACTCAAACTCCACCCCTTTACGTTGATCTCATTTCCTTTCTTTGGAGAAAGGGTAGATTAGTGGAGTAAAGCCATTCAAAGCCAGTCAAGCCTATCTCAAACTGACCTCAAACTGCTTCTCATATCCCCTGTAATCAGCCCTGTAAACTCTAATGCAAACGGTCGAGTTGGGCCGCATTACCGCAAAAAAACTCGCTTGTTGCATCATCCTTTCTCCGCCGGCCCCAACAAGAGCCAGACAGATTATTGGTATGCACCTTCTGAAATATCGGAATGGATCAGAAAACGGAAGTCACGATCCACCATTTTTCCTCTTTCCTTTTTTTCGGGTTTATTATTCCCCCCCACTGATAAGAAATGGAGTTTTCGGCTTCAATTTTCTCCATCTGCATTATGGCCGAGGGTCGCCGACGCTTTGCTATCCTTTCCTCTGGACCCTCATCGCCGTTTTGCCTGCAGCACAGTTCACGGCCCTTTTTCTTGTTGTTTGACCAGTGACGTTGAATTATATTTGACCGCCTTGTGTCGGTCCGGCAGTAAACTGATAATTACTGCTCTGTCATTGGAGACCAAATATGGATACTATAACCTCTCGTTTCGACTAGGTTGCCTTTGGCTTAAACCCAGCTCTTTGACACGTGAAATTCTCGTGGCTGTGCTTCTGTGTCATGTACCTAGCCACCAGGAGGCAAAGTTGACAAAGATGGGGACTCTACCATGAGAATTATCGATAAATCGCCTTCGCCATGTGGGCAGATGTGCGTCCTACTATAGTCTCCAATATGGATTCAACGGAGTTGCCGATGAGGGGGATCTGAGCTACTGTACCATTTGGTGCACGTTTGTTGGAGATGGATACTGGGGACTATCGATTGATTCAAGTGAGACCTTGAAGGATGGAGAGTGGCTGAAGCAATGTTTACTGCAGAGAAGGTTGTTCAGCCGCCTTCTAGGGAAACCTTCAAGACGCTTTGGATTGGTTGTCGACAAAAGATGCCCCTTTGAGAACACCACCAACTTGTTAAGGTTACCGAGTTATCAGCGCCAGGCTGGCAACCTTCAAACTAATGCGCTTTCTAGCGCTTATCATGAACTTGTGGACAAACTGTTATTCTTTGTGAGCGACTTCGGAGAGAGGTACTTGATATACAGTATCGTACTGTACCTCCAATTCTTTAACGCCCGTAAAGAATAGTACAGTACTGTACCACGTGGTGAAAGACAGGTTCTCCGCATTCAACAATTGCCCCTTTTGTCTGTTCTACCGAGAGTTAAATTCTGCTAACTGTTGCTGTGCCGCGGCCGGTAATTGATCATGGCTGTTGGGGGTTGATGGAACAATCAATTGTCTGCCTTGGCGTCAATTATTTCGAGATGGGGACGTCGTATTGTCAACTTTAAATTAAATGTCATGTGTCGAACTAGACGACCGGCTGTCAAATCTTGTATCCGGTCAGGTAAAGCCAAGCTTTGATATTGAAACATACCGGGGATGGTTATCGCCAAAAGCTTAGCTTATTAGGTTGAAGGATTAATTACCACCGGCCTGGTCCAAGCGAGACTGTCTTGTAAATCGAGAAATAAGCATGCCCATCGGAACATCCAGTAGATTGCTGATAAGTGTTTAATAAAGGTGCCATGAACTTTACATGGTGGTGTAGCCGAGAGAGTCTTCTGATGCTCGCGACAACGTCTGATGCTCGACTTGTAAGACGATGCGCGCGGTTTTTCATGGCACCTTTGCCTGATAATCGTTCTTCTGCTAATCAGCAGTTGAGCATCGGCAGCGCCCCCGCGGCTCAGAGAGGCAGGTCGCGCATGGGTTGGTAGATTGGATTGGACTGGATATCAAACACAGCATTCTTACCCCAGGTTATCGGGTATATCATGATGCCTGCAGGGTCCTTATGCCAGCTGACACGGTATCATGCCACGGGGGAGGCTCCAGGCTATTGGCCTCTGGATGTCATCCATATCTGCCTCTGCTTCTGCTTCGCTGTCCTGGCTGTCGACTTGCATGTAAATTGCCACCCCCTCCTTCTCGTTGCGGCAGACGGTCAGGTTTCAACGGTCAACCCCCAAATTCGTCCGGATTTCCCCAACTTCCCAGGGAACTGGAAATTGGCAGAATTAAACCCATGTCCGGGGAAGTAAAAGGGTAGCAGCCGACGGAGAAACTATGCCGCTGAGGAAAACGGAGGATGTTTCTCTTGATCGGATCCAAGGGCCGTATCATTCTTCAGTCTGGACTCTTTTGAGATTGACAGCTTCTTAATTCGGTTTGACAGGCGACATGTGATGGGTTCTGGGCCGCCCTGAAAAGGGAGGATGGACCTGGTGATGCGGAGAACCTGGGAAGCTTGACATCTTATTCATGCGGATGCATCGAGGGTCTGATCCGCGGGCCCGGGGCCGGGATATGAAGGGTGAGACCTTTTCGAGCTGCTGTGCCTGGTCTTATTACTGTATTGTATGCGCTGTGCTATTCACATTCATCCAGAAGAGGTGTCGATCCGCGGCCCGTAGGACATGGTAATCAAAGATGGATGGATGGCAGACGGGCCGAGTCGATGCGTTGGCAGTCACTGGATACAATGAAATGTGATATAATACCAGATCCTACATGTAGACTAGTAACTCTGATCTGATGTTGTGAGGGAGCATCTGGCATCTGTGCACGACTGCAGCCTAGATATTCCAACCCACGTGATGCCGAAAATGGACATTTGACATTGAATCATCCTCAAAACAACAACCTCGGTCGATGAAGGATTCCAAAATGATGTCAGAGTGAAAAAGAGGCTTTATCCCTTATTATTGGCTTAGTTTATCTTATTAACTCAGCTGAAACTGGTTATGCAACGGTTGTCCAGCGTGAAATAGGCAAGACCCCCGCGATGACCCCCATTTAGCTTCACATGACCACAACCTGTATCTAAGCCAAGGAAGGGTCGCTTAACGGTGCTCAACGTGGAAACGATTCTCATGTACCGTAACAAACTTGATCTCTTGTAAATCTACAATGACGAAATTGCCCTTATATCGAGATGGTGCTTGTGTATCACGTTGTTGACTCGGATTAGCTGTTGTATCAGACGACGTCTGACTCTCCGAATAGGAACACTTCGCAGCATATCCCTTACATAAGCCACTGTAGCTCTGAGACCATATCGGATCGATCGAGAATTGAATTAGCCTCAAAGCCCTTGGAACCATACTCTAATATGTCTACTCCACAACCCTTTCCTGGGCAACGTTGTGCCATGCAATAACCCTATAAGATCAGCTTCAGGCGTGTGCATAGCAACATAGGCGTTTGACCCAAGGTCAGTTGATGGATGATGTATCCTCCATTAGCCAGGAACCAGAGACAATAGACTAGCTTGGCGTCCAATTCCAGAGGCTGTGGCTTTCTGTTCCTAAACTCTGTGCTGGATTGGATCGCCAAAAGCGTCCATTACATCATGGCAGGATCCGCAACGAGTGATCGATCAACAATGATGTCAAGCCAGTCCTGGTGATATCAGTTCAGTTGATCCTCAGGTACCTTAAGCTATTGATCATCTTTTTGGCAGCTTTGCTCTGACTCGCAAGATCAGCGAGTTGACATAGGTGTCAAGCTAAATGAAATTCATGATCGTCGTGGCAACCAGTGAGTTGTATTGTGAGCCAAGAAAGAGGAATAACGGCTCTCAAAGTAAGCACGAATGGTCCAATGAAGTATCCAGAAAGAAGTCTCTGTTACGCCCGAGTTGTAAACAGACTTCATCAATCAAGTTGTGAACGACCATCTATCACTCATGAATTCATTACTCTAACTGCTTGCTGCGCACTGCTTCAAAGATAGTCTACACATGTCGAATTTGTAGATAGATTCGACGACATAATGTCCACATGGCTGATTTCGTGTATCTCATATCCATCATCCTCATTTGTTCCAATGCCTGTTTGTACACTTCCCTCAACTCATTCCATGCGTTTACATCGTTGATATAATCTTTTGTAAAGGCTCAGGAGGCTTCTTAAGGAGACATCCTCAGGAGACACAAAACACCATCTTCTTCTAAAATTGCCTTCTTAATTTCCTTATGCTTTTCTGCGTCGCTTGGCGTGACCTGAATCTTGTGAGGCTTGTTCTTCCTGCTGTCTTTTCTCCCCAGAAGTAGTAGCAGCAGCCCATGTAGTAGAGACGGCACCGAAAGATGGCTGCTCTTGTCGAGACTTCATGTTACCAACTGGAGGAAGGGATGCCCGAGCATTCTGTCCCTGGGGTGGTGGCTGGATAGGTGAACCGAAAATAGGTTGTTTTCCTTGAGACTGGCCGTTACTGTCACCAAACAAAGAGGGGCAGTGCAGTAGAGTTTCCTCAGTCTTGGGGGCAACTTGACCGAGTGCAAATAGTCGTTGTGCTCGAAATAGACTGGGTGCGCCAAAGGAGGCGGGTTCTGCTTGCTCTCCGAATGAGAATCTCAGGGGTGGCTTGGCCTCGGTGAGCTTGCCCTTCGAGTCTGCTTCACGGGCCTTCGCAGCTTCAGTCTCCTCGTTTGCCTTCTTTAGCTCTTCATCAGATTTCTTGGCTTTGGCCTGCAGCCCCTGAATCGTCTCCTGGGCTTGCTGAAACTCATCTTCCAGTTCCTTCTGGCTTCCATTGTAGGGTATGAAGTCTACTTTGATAGTTTGTAGCTCTGAAGCTAACTGGCGCTCATTGCGGCGGGAGGCTTGGAGCGCTTTCTCCTTCTCGTGCAGCTCCGAGTAAGAACTATCGATCGTTTTTCTCAGTGTAGCAAGATCAGCGACGTGGTTGTTGACTTGCGTGGTCAGATCTTCTTTCTCGGCATGTGCCAACCTTAGCTTTGCTGTCTTCTCCTTCAGTTGGTTGGAAAGATGTTGCTTTTGCTGTCTGAAAGCTTCGACGAGTTCGTTTTTAGCATCGAGAAGCTGCTGTAGTAGTGCATTTTTCTCCTCATACGCTTCCTTGAGATTCTCAGAAAGGTCTTTTTCTCGTTTCGAAATATTCATCACGGGCGCCATGACTGTCGTTTGCTTTTTGACACGATCAATATCCGAGCATCAAGGTTTGGGTCGCAACTTGGAAGGAACAGATTGAGTTAAGGTTGGGGGGAAAGGGAAACCCGTAGAAGGAAGGAAGGAACAGGTCAAATGCGTTGCTGCCTAGGTAGGTAGACAAGAATTAATAAAGTTGTGTGAAGTTTGAAGTTTGGCAGGAGCGGCCGGCCAATGTTTGCCAGTGCCAGTGCCAGTGCCCGCAGCCGGCCTACCTTTAACCTTCCAGCTTTACCTATCCTTTGATAAACCTTCTACTTGAAACACATATTCCTTTGTCATTTCTTTCCCCCCGAAACTCACACTGCCAACTTTCACCAACAATTTTCACCAAACCTCTCAGCCATGGCGGATAACGAATTTGTGCTCATCACCCGACCTCGCAAAAGGGATGAACCAACTCCTTCTGAGAAGGTGATTGCGGAAACCCTGAAGAAAACAGAAGAAAGACTCCAAGCTGCCGAGACCAAGATTCAAACACTCTCAGCACAACTCCATGATTCCGAAGTAAAACGACAAGATGAGTCCAACAATCTGAAGAACATCAACAGTGGGATTCTGCGTCGCCTCGAAGCACTTGAGATGTCCTCGTTTCAGAACAACAACCACGTAGCTGTCGTCAAGGCGAGAGTTGAGGCAGTAGTTCCCAGTGTAAGATCAACCGAGCTCCTACGTATTACATCGCTTGAAACTAATATTTACCCTTCTAGGTCAAGAGCACTATCGATGAGCAAACGGAAAAGATTGCCAGATTCAACGACGCTTGCTCCAATCTGACAACCCTGGCAACAGATAACTGCAAGAAAGCGACCAGCAACACGCGCGCCATCACTGACCCAATTGCGCAAGTGACCCATCTCAACAACATGCTTGGCGTTACGGCTGCTTCAAGGGCTCCAAGGTCCTCAGACCAGTATTAGACTCAGGATATTGTCTGTGAAGGAACAAAAAGGTTGTGTCGATCTAAGAATGATATGAACCACATACTTGTTAATCGCATTGTGCAAATATTGGATGAAAAGTGGCTGCTACTAGGATAAAGGTCTGGACTTAGTACTAGGAGTTTAATTGAACGCCAAGAATAGCAAAACTTTTTGATCTAATTTACAAACAAAAGTGGTGTGATCATGCTCTCCATCATTCCTTTTCAACGCAATCCCTATATCGCCCCCTGAAGAACAACAATGGGCAATGCGGCCATGTGTAAAAGTCCTACCCAAGTACGAGGATCTGATAAGACAGACCTGAAGTTCTTGAACCCAACACTGGCCCCCGGGGTGTAGTCTTCGTACGTAATATACTTCCAAACCAACATAGCCTGTAGAGTGCCGAAAATTACATAAAGTAGAGTGATCAGATTGGATCCCCTGGACTTGCTAGGCATTGACGTTGCCTTGCACGACTTTGTTGAATCCATTCTCCTTGATATCAAGGTAGCTGCCGTAAAAGTTATCGCCAGGATTAAACGAGCTTGGATAGCCTCGGCAAAGCTGCTGCTCTTGAATCCGATGTACCATGCAGTAAGGCTGGCAAGAGTTAAATCAGATTTGATAAGAGAGACCAGACTATCCAATGGTCTCCGTATGTCCTGAGTTAGAGCACTCTCATCAAAGGGCCAAGGGGTTCTAAGCTGTCCCAACACAGAAGCACAACTAGCCAGTCGCGCCGTATCCAACACATCCATACCCCTAAGAGCTGAAACCCCTAGAGCGATAACGAATATCACAGCTTGTTTGACAGCCGACTTGAGATGTATCTTGATGTAGTTGACATCTGCGGGCTTCTTCTCTTCATTTATTGCCGCGGCGTCTTTGGCTGTGTAGTATTGGGCCACTCCAGAAAAGACGAAGAAAAGAGGGACATTGATTCCAATCGACCCCAAGACTGTATCGTGGTCAACATAGGCATGTCGACTGATGTACTTGGCGTAGTGGCCAGCAGCCAGTACCCCAAACGGGACATACAATTCCCCCCATGGATTGGCTAAGCATGCACTGTAAGGAAAGCCCCATCTAACACCAACAGCTACAGTCAATCCGATGACTACCGCGACAAGTGAATGAAGCGAGATAAGGTGTGTTTCTCCTATCATTAAAGGCCGTTCCAAGTAGATGCCATACATGAACAAGGTCGAGAGCAATGAAACACTACAAGCGAGTGCCATGTACATATTTGCGATCGGGACTTCGAATATGTTGAAGTACGTGACTTTGTATCGGGTCGGGTTGACTTTGATGACCCCAAGGCGTTTCAAGTTAACAATAGCAGTGTAGATTGAGTAAGAGCCGAAGACCAAGACTGCCATAACCCAGACCCATTCGGTAAGGTTGTAAGGGTCCCTCATGACTTGAGTGAGAGTGTACAAAGCGCACCCAATGCGAACGAAGATGAGAAGGATTGTCGACCCGAGGCATATCCAATACATCGGTTTGTGTGTACTCAGACGGTAACCGAGCAGTCGAAGAATGCTCACTGATACTGGCCCAACATCCCCAACGAGCGAAGCGAAGTAGATGTACAAGGGCTTGATCTGGTGTATCGACGGTGACAGTATAATGTTGGATGTCGCGACAAGGCAGAGGATGTGATGGACGAAGAGTTCGAGAGAGTAGAATCGAATCAGAGAGAGTTCGTTTGCCCATATCGCAACTTGCGATACGACACAGACCTGGCCGAAGGAGTTCAGGGGTTGATTAACACCCCAAGGTGTTGTAGCAGCAGCTATACTGCATGCTGGAAAGGATATTGCAAACCCAAAGCTGACCCGAAGAATAAAAAGAATCAGAGGACAAAGTTTGCGAAGCTCATCTTCGTCCAGGCGATGATAAACATCTGGAACACGCTGTCTCAAAATGTAGGCAACAATAAAGTAAGCGTTCCAGTATATCACGCTGGACATAAGAAAGCTTGAGAGAAGCATTGGGCAACTGGGAAACGACATTTGAAGTATAGACAGAGGAGTGACGAGAGGGCAAAAAAGTCAGCAGATGGGGACAGATACAGTTTTGTTTTGTGTTGAACTCCCAACACTCTTTTTGTAAGTGACGTGGCAACCGATAAACTTCACAAAAAGCCATAGATATGAATTTGTTCGAAGCCCTAGAAATATGATTTGAGAAAAAAGTCGTCCCCCTCTTTTCATTTACTTCGGAATATTGCCACAATAGATAATATGTCTTTCCCCCTTTCACTTCCACCTCCTATTCCCCCTTCAACCGACATCCAACTGAATCAACAATGGCAGACGGAGTCTTTTCAATCAAACGCGAAGTCTACGAGACTGAGGATGGAATGGTTCCCGTTCTCGTCCGCGGCCCCGATCCTGACTCTGACCCGGCTACCCTCGAGGACGTCGAGTCAGATATGGTACATCAAATGAGCCGCTGGCGGAGGATAGGCATTCTTGCTGTCTTAAACATGGTGACAGCTATCGCGGCTTTCGATGCGACATGTATCTGTGTTATCCTTCCCGTAAGTTCCCCACGAAAGAGACCATAACCACCACTGACATGGCTTCAGTCCATCGCCCGAGAACTCGATGCCTCCTTCTCCATGAGCTTGAGTATGGGAGCCGCCGTCTTACTTGCCTCTGCAATTTCACAACCTCTCTTCGCCGAAGCGGCCCACGTTTTCGGCCGGAGGCCAGCCTACCTCGCTGCCTTGGCCTTGTTCATAACCGGATCTCTCCTCTCGTGTTTTGCCAAGAATGCTGGAATGCTTCTTGCTGGTCGCACTACCCAGGGCTTTGGATCTGGAGGGCCTGTGGCATTATCCAATCTGGTGACGGCGGACTTGTACACTGCGCGCAAGCGCTTTGGTTCCTTTGCGTACCAGAACATGTTTTGGGCCATGGGAACCGTTTCTGGTCCTCTTGTCGGAGGTGCTATCGTCCAGGCCAAAGACTCTGCTTGGGTAGGCAACCCCTGATATTGTATCTGGATACAGGCATACTGATTGAGAATGATAGCGATACATCTACTGGGGCACTCTTCCTGTCCTTGCGTTGAGTTTTGCGGGAACTTGGGCCCTCATGGGATACGATAAGCATCATCGCAGCTTCAGGGACATCAAAAACTTTGATTGGGGCGGCGTCTTCCTCTACATCGTTTCTTCTGTCTGCTTGGTGTTACCATTGAGTTGGGGTGGTTCTGTTTACCCCTGGATCTCAGCGGCGGTCATCGTCCCTTTCACTATCTGCTTCTTGTCTTTCATTTCTCTTTGGCTATATGAGAGGAAGATCGACAGGCCAATGTTCCGAAAAAGTCTTTTCCGGAGTCCATCAACCATCTGCCATCTTGCCATGGCGGTGCTGCACGGTCTCCTTATGTGGATGGTGCTATACTATCTGGCCGTGTATTACATGGGCGTCAAGTACAAAACTCCTCTCATGACAGGAGTGTGGGCCTTGCCAGCAACCCTTACTGTTGCTCCCATGGCGGCATTAGTAGGACTGGTGACATCAAAGACAGGAAGATATCAAGGGTTCTTGGTTGGCGGCTGGAGTCTTTTGGTGACCATCTTTGGGGTCCTGACGATCCTAGACAAAGACTCTCCACCTGCAACCATCTTGGTTCTTGTCATGTTCCTTGGTACTGCTATGGGTCTCCTTCTCCCGACCAACTCCATTGGTGTTTCGGCCACATGCGAAAAGCAAGATGCCGGCCATGGCATGGCCATGATCGTTGTCGTGCGTACCTTGGGTCAATGTCTGGGTATCGCCGTTGGCATGTCCATCTTCTCAACCCAGCTCGCCAAGGAGCTGAACAGTGTTGGACTTATCAAGGTTCCAGTCAACGATGCTATACAGCTTATGAGAGCCTCTATGGAAAGCAAAGCCGCCCACAGCACATTCATGAGCATGGCTGTAGCGGCATCCCTCAAGAAGGTCTGGATGGCAGGCAGCATCATGGCCAGTCTAGGTTTGATCCTCGCTATTTTCGCAAGGAGCCCAAGGCTGCCCAGAGACTCGGTTCCCGATGGGAAGGGCAAGGGAAAAGAACTGGAACTAGAGCAAGATATGGTGGAACCCAGCCCGGAATGCAATCTCAAGCATTCAGTGGCAGGCCAGGTCTGGCTATGGTTGAGGCCATGTCTGAGACGAAAGGCGAGCCTTGAGCAGTCCGATAGCCCCTAGAGCTATGTCTGGGCGTGCTTGCTTTTTGATTTAATTACCCCGAAGAAGTAAGCCGGAGGTGTTTCGGTCCAACGATGCCCGATTGAAGTCCCTTGCTTTAAGCCCAAGCAAGCGAGCAATCGATGGGTTTTCGTCCCAGGACTGCGGGAACCGTTACCAAACCCAGAACCGAGCCAAGGGTTCGAGATGAGCCCGGTCGATCGCCCACGCCTCTTTACAGCCCTGCCCTGTCTCTCTACCCTGTCCTGTTCCTTTGTAGTGTCTCTTTTGCCGAGCAAACGAGATTGGGAAGATCCATTGTCGGGTATCAGGTGAAGCATTTAGGCACTCGCCTATTGCCTATCAAGCTTTCGCATTGCATTGTCTTTGCCGCCCGAGGGGTCGATCTGAACGGGTCTGCGGGTTTTTGTCTCCCGAGGATACCTAAAGGTGATGGTTTAGCTGAGCGGGGATCATGGGTCTAGAGTCCCGGGTTCCTTTTGTATGCAGCTCGGCAATATCATCAGATGAGGGAGGCGAGAAGACATCGACTTTGGCTAGGGGTGAAGGATTTAGCCTGAAGCCATCCGGGGTGCGATTTGTTTTTCAATTAATTAATAAATTCATTTTTCAATTAAATGTTTGGTGTTTATTTCAATACTGTCGTCGAAACGGTAGATGTCGACCTAGGTTCCACCTTCCTTATCATATTCTACCGTTTGCTAAAATGGAAGGCACCATGCAGTGCATTCCAAGCACCGTCAGGTAGGTAAGCCAGTTGAATAGCCTCATGTGATGATTGCATATAGTATTTGTCTCGATTTTACTTCCACTACAGTCAATAGACACAAGAAACGGTGACTGTTTAGGAATAATCATCATTAACCACCGTTTCGATCGACAAACAAATATTGGACCAATTATTATATATTCCTGTTCCTATTAAATTGAATCAAATTAATAAACGACTGGGCATCAATTGATAAAACAAAGGTTCAGTCTCATCCAGGCCTTGACCTTCTAGAAGGGTAACTGAAACCCCCCTGTAGGTCACATTTCAGGGGCTATCCCGGACACCGGAAGACGACCCGCGGGGGGGTTGACTTCCATGAGTCGGGTTTTGTTTGTTCGTGACATGGGCTTTTCAGATCAGATGGCATGAGATGAATCGCGGAATTGTCTGGGAAGAGGGTCAAGGCGCACGTGTTGCTGTCAAAGGTGTCTGATTTCTCGGGGGCGCCGTTGTTTGAGGGCTGTGATGAGCTAACGTCTACTAATTAATTGACTAACTAGATTGGCCGGGATGTCTCTATCTTTAGTCGTTTCATGCCTTGATTGTCTTGTAGAGTGTCAACTCCTCGGTGGACATGTTTGGAATGTTTAGCGACAGAGCATAGAGTTGGGTTGAGTTGAGTTGTGGTGTAGGTTGAGGCGTCCATCATTCACTGTGTCTACCTCTCTTTCAGCCCCAAACTCAAGCGAGCACTGCCATGACTCTTTCAAGTTGCAAACAATACAATACAATACAACTACCAGTTGGTTCTAGTAAACCACTTACCTAGCAAACATAACCCGGAACTATCCCCGTCCAGCCACAATTAGGTCCCGTGATGGACGGCTGACGGTCCGTGGCGCGTCTGTCCGTCGATCCAAACGCCTCTTAATTCAGGTCCCCATTCTCATTATTCAGGTTTCAGACAAAGAATCAATCAGGAACCAACAAATGTCACGTTTCCAGTTAGTAAAGGGGCGAAACTCTACGAATCTCGTGATGCTACAACAAGGGTCCATGCCCATCCCCCTGGTCTAAAGTTAACAGAGTGTGGGGTAAATGAATACGCCATGACAGGTCAAAGGTCCTATTGAATCGCTTGTTTGACGATGGCTTCAGGTTGAACGGCGCGGAAAGGCACGTCACATTTCATGTGCACAATATACTGCTGGTGATTGGGGTTTTGACTATCTTACTGTACCTGCATATTTTGGGTCTTATACACCCCCAATTATCGCCTCACTCTTATAGACAATCAGAATAATACATTTCCGAATATTACGGCCTGTTATCTTGCTTATCGAAGGATGTGATCACATCCCACGTCTTCAACATTCCCGATCATCCCGCGCCCGAAATCGCACTCATTTGGATCACCTGCTTTTTTATCTCACAACAAACTGTATCCGATGTCGCTGAAATTTTGCGGCATTTCCATCGACTCGCTTCTATTTTGAGGATTCACATGACATAACAGACACGATCCGTATGCTGTCGTAGGGGTCAGCTCATCGCCCAAGACTGTTCTACAAGCTTCCAATATCCATAGTAACCATGTGCGATAAAGATTCATTATAGGAATTGCACTTGTACAGAGCTTCCTAGCATTTATCTGTTTCGGCTTGACAGCAATAGTTCGTGCCTTATCATATATTGCTGCACAATGAAGTTAAGATAGTGTCATCCACGTAACATTTATACCAAAATACATATAAAACTCCATTATCAGGGCTGCAGGGATAAACACGCACTGAATGAACCATCACATCATTTCACTATAATTTGTTCATCACTCAAGTGGAAAAAGTCCTTGATTACGTCCATCTCGATCACTAATTCGTAACTCTTCATCAACACCAACCATCATCACGCTGACAATAATCATGATACCACCATCACCGTTAAATGTAACAAAGACCGTTCAATCATATAATTCTCTCTTTTAAATAATTAGTATTCTAATTCCTCATTCGTGAATACTTATCCGAACCCCATCACATTAATTGCCGCCAAATACTCCCACACACACTTACAAACGCCTTGTAACTCAATGTGGCACTCCGTTACGAATCCCCGTCTTCAAATCATATCGCATCTACAGCGAGATAACGACGGGAATAGAATCAGGGGATCGTACAAAGTGGGTGAGAATGACCCCCACTGATCCACGTTTCACATGTCCCAAGATTGTGTGCTTCTTGAGAAACCATCTCTTTTGTAATTTGTAGTGGTTGCAGGTATTGAATGGTGAGTACAGAGCACTATAGCATGTCTGGCGGCTCGTAACCGCTAGGATGACAGAAGAGCCAGTGGTGATAGACAATGTTGGTTCAGCTGATCTGGGGTTACATTCAAGCTGACAGCAAGCGACTCTTTCGTAACTACACTGTACTATAATCACTGAGCCTTCAGCCTGGCGCTTCTCAGCTGTGACAAGCAACCCGTTAAGTTTACTTCTCCTTGGCCGCCGAACCACCAATCCTCTTGTACTTTCTCGGGTCTTTTCGACTCATCATTCTCCTGTCTCTGGTACCCTTTCCACCCTCCCAGAATCCTCTTCCCTTTTTACCTATCAGATAACGACCACAGAATCTACACGCCTCGACAGCCGACGAGTAATTCTGCTCGCGGCTACACCAGCCGCAGATGATGCGGTTGGCCCATTCATTGATATGGTCTTCCTGGCTATCATGGCACTTGTCGCAGGGATGTACGCGGCTACAGCATGAGAAGCGGAACCAACGGTACGACTTTTTGTAGTGCGCGCATGCACCCTTGTCGGGCAGTTGGTCTCCCGCATGGAGGCCAAGCTTCTCTTCTTTCCGACGAGAGCCTGCGGTGGGCGGAGGACGAGAGCCGGGGGTGATAAACAAGAACTTGACTTCGGGGATTTTAAAGGTAAAGTGGCCATGACAGTCTCGGCAGACATTTGTCACGGAGGATCCTCGTACTGAGACAAGGCCCTGAGCCGGGGTAGAACATCTCTCACAAGTTGGGACGAATGTGCTAGGGAGCATATCTGCCACTTTGCATCCTGCCAGATCAAGGAAGCCAGCCCGTGTGGAATTCTCGTGGATAAGTGTCTGTCGAAACTTGACAGAGAACCCTGTAGCACACTTCTTGCAGCTCGTCGTCTTCTCGACATCGGGCTTCAGACTCGTGACTTCGTTGACTGTCTTGCATCGCTCGCACTTGACGCTGATGCTCAAGAGAGAAAGCTGTAGGAGCTCGATACCGTGCAACTCAATCGAAGGGAATGACAGCATGGTGCCACGCTCAGGGGTTTCACCTGGCATGTAAACCTGGGGTTCCTTCTCTTCGCTTTCCAACACAGCACCACCTTCATCAGTTTCATCGGAACTAGAGCTCTCCTCATCATCCCCAGCAGCATAACCCCACTCCGGAGGTCGCGGAATTACCTGAATATGACTATTCTCGGATTTCGCCTCAGGTGCCTGTGTTTCGTCTTGAGACTGATCTTCAGGCACTGGGGCAGGTGACTCGACCTTGGGTGCCTGAGCCTGTGCTTGCTTGGCAAGCTTGTGGATGTTTTGTGCGAGGTAGTTTAGGTGGCTCATGAGAGACATATGCTGCTGTTCCGCAGATTTCTCGTAGAAGAGTTCCTCCACTGGTTCCGCATCTTCAGGCTCGACGTTGTTGAGCTGGATACGGAGATTCTGCAGAGGATAAAGCAAAGGAATGATGAGATGAAGACTCCTGACAGATTGTAGTCCTGGCGGAAGCTGAGCGCGCTTCTGCGGTTCTAGCGGTAGACTATACACTACACCATCGGGCGAACGTCGATACTCAGGTGTTCTCTTCATACGTGCCTCGAGCTGGCGAATCTCGAGAGCTCTCCTCTCTTTCGCAGCGGCGATTTCGTCTTTCGTGTACGACGGTTCTAGAACGTACCTGAAAGGCGCCGGAGCAGGTTTTGACGACGCTGGCTCAGACACTTGCTTGGGCTGCGCTGGCTCCTGTGTCTGGGTCTCAGTTTGACTCTGAGCCTTTTGTGCCTCCACATGCCTCGTGTCTTTAAAAGTCACGAGCTTGACTGTCTCGGCCTTTTGCTCAGACAGAAAACTTTCCAAGTTCTTGTCCAACTCTCGCGTGTGGGCGAGCAACGTAGCGTCGGGCCTCTTCTCGACGAGTCCATCCCATCCTCTCTCGATATTGATACCGAAACCCCTCGGGATGTCCTTGTTCTTTACATGCAACACCGGCTTCTCATCCGGGTACGCTTGTGGAACACGGATATCGCACTCGAGAGCGGCCAACTCGAATGGAAAGTCTGGATCCGAGGGCTTGATCTTGAAGAGCAGTGAAGTTGCACCGTCTGGTGCGGTGGTCTCCTTGGGCGAATAACGTCGTCGCAGCTGCTCAATCTGATATGTCCTTGGATCCTGGGCCTGCGACTCTGGCACAGGTTTGGGGACAACTCGGGACGATGAGGCTTCAGCCACAGCCTGTTTCCTGGACTGGGGTGAATCTGGTTTTGAATTTGTAGAGATCATGACGTTTTTAGTGGGCTGTTGCTGGGTGCTTGATAGTGGTATTTTGGTGGTTGAAGTAGAGCGAATGACGTGAAAACGATTCCCAAACGCCGCGCAAATGCAGATGGACGGGTGCAATTATGTGGCCTCAAAATACTGGCTCTTTGTCACGAATTGATGATTTTTCTGGTAGAGGTAGCGAGAAGTTGATATTTATCGTGATGTTCATGTTGGAGTGGCGAGCTTCTCCACAGGCTGGAGTCGTTCCTTACGTGAGCAGAAAATAGAAGCTGTTAACCCGAATTGGGGAGTGACTCACAGCGCGTCATTGCCTATTGAGAAGGAGTCGTTCCAGGTAATGCCTTCCATTTATTATTTGACAATTTACCTAAATTCGACTCATCCTCCATATAAGAGTCTTATCACGATGAGTCAATCAGAACTAAGTAGTGTATAGTGTGGTCACTAAACCCTTCAATCACATAGCTGAGATGACTATCACAAGAGCCAAGTCAATTCTAAACAGGTGTAAGACGAGAACTAATTCGAATCGCCAATGAGAAATTACAAAATATTATCAGATTTATGAATAAGTGATTGGATGTTTCCCTAGATTTAAAACGGTTGCCCAATGCAATCTGTCCAGGGTAGCACCGTCAAGGACAAAGAAAACACATCCATTTACACTACGCACCAGTTAATTCTCCCCCACGACCTACTATCATCGAACAAAGCCAAGTCAAGCCAAGCCGTGTCTCTTTCAGGGGCATTTCGCGAGGGGTCAACTATATACACCCTTTGTATGGAGGTCTGTGACTACCAGAAGCCAGCCATCTGTGTTTGTACCTACAGTACAGTGACACTTGGGCATTGGACAAGTTGGCAGCACAAGACGGTTCACGAGGACGACAATCACATAAGCCGGGACAATTTACCAGTTCATGAATGACTGGACTCGACAAAAGGTGATGGGCGGCTGCTACAGTCGCTGTCGGTATTATCACTGCTGTTGTCTCACATCAAAGACGAGGGTAAACTATCGGCTGCCGTCACACCCGTCTCGACGATCGAGTTTGCTTGTTCTTTTGCCTCTATGCTTGCAGTTGCAGTTGCGGACGGGGAACGGTGACTCGATGCATGAAGCCGCCGCCGGAAAAGGGTCCGTATGGATTATTCGTCTCTCGTGAGGAGATGCCACAAGATCATTGGAAGTCAAGGTCGCCTACCGTAAGAGACTACAGTACAGTGCAGTACCAAGATCGAACTGAGGAATGAGAAAACATGACACTTTGGGAACAGTCACGGGTCTGTGGCTGACAGATCGACGTCGGTGAGCGATACGTAACTTGGCTTGAAGAATAGCTGTATCAGAGCTGAAAGAAGGGTCAAGGACAAGGTCTCGAGGCATAAAGACAGAGAACATGGGGGTTTTAGGCTAAAGTCGTAAGTGTATCTGTGCTGTACGTCGTGGCTGAGATCTATCACAAGCCTATTAGTGACAGAGCACAGCCAGTCAGTAGATACTCGGTCCAAGGTCTGCTGAATTCTTGGCCATGATACGATTTAATTCATTGGGTGGGGGTTTGGTGCTGCCCGATAATCTCGAGAATGAGCAGACACAAAGCCTGAAAATCAATCAGACGACAGGCAATCAGGTATTAAATGTGATAAGTATGGTGTCTATCACAATACGAGACGGTGATGTCGTGGCACCAAAAGAAAAACAAGCAATCAGTCAGCCAAACTTGATTTTTAATCCGGTAAGCAGCAAACAATAGCAGAGAAGAATACTCAAGTATCCATATGGATGATAACTAAATTTGTTCATTGACAATGACACTTTACAGGGTCCTTGATGGCTTGGTCATTACGCCGCAGCGCATCGCATAGCATCGCATCTAGGACAAAGCAAGCCATGAACCAGCATTGTGATAGGGGAATGGAGATGGTAGTGCAGTGTTTCCTTGTGGAATTTCTTTTTCCTGCTTCAGAAAACGGATGTTTGCATGCATGAGGGGAACATTCACTGGCTCGTGATAGACAAACACAAGGTACTGAAGATGGTTTGTTTTGTTTTGTCTTGTCTTGTATGCCAGTTTATGAGATCCGGTGAGAGATGGCGGATGTCTCATGTAAGCCCCGGGGAAGGACTTTTAGAGGGTATAGACTAGACTATAAGTGAGGGTCACTATTACATTAGTTGACAGGAACTGGGCCCGGGGCTCTTTGGGATGGATTCGCTGGTGGTGGGATGGGAGTGTGCATCTTATTGTTATGATGGGTTGAACAACTCAGCAAATTAACGGCAGATGACCGGGGAAATAGGCCTGTTACAGTGACCATGGTGGGCGGTGAGGCCCGGGAACCCGGTCTTTCAGTGGAATATCACTGTTACCGTATTGTTGACCGTTTTGTATCTGATTTATTCAAAGAATATTATTCATTGGCTGTTTTATTTATTATTTGATTGTTTAATATGGTAGTTGAAACGGTATATCTGTTTTATTAATAGCCCATACTATACTATCATGATATCTATAGCTATTATACTAAACAAACTACCTATCATATATAAGACAGTATTGCACACATTCATTCATTCATTCTATTAATAAATAAATACTCATTATATCTGAACATTATTCAATGAATATTTGTTCTTTCCTAATTGATCACCGTCTATAACCTCACGTTTAACTGGATGCACGCCATCTGCATTGCATCAACCTCAACATATCGTACTGCAGCATACCTCAAGGTGAAGCGAACCCTCGCTCAAACTGACTCACATGAATGCCCCCCTCAGTGGCAACTGCAACCGCAAGTGCATCTTTCAGTCACTTCTCACAACGAGATTTACTGTAGTCATCCTCAAACTGAGAATATCGGTCAAGGCGCTTTGGGGGGACACAAATACAGTATAATCATCTCCGCTGACGGTCAGTCATTCACTGATTTCAGGCGGTAAAATTTGACCATAGAATACGCGATCCAATAGAATGAAATGCGGCTGGTGGCAGTGTTGTGTGGCATAAGACATGGAAGACTGCCTGCTGAGGCTTTGCTAGTGATACCTAGACCGAATAGACAGATACTCACTACCTGCTAGGTAGATACTAGATTTATTGTCTCTTGCCATCTCAATGTCTGAAACATTCTGGGGAAAATAAACATCCAATCATTTAATTTTAATCACTAGAAAATAGAAAAATATTGTTCTTTGCGTGACCAAATGGTCATGCTTCTGTAAAAGTCGCCGCAACACCATGCCATATTGGCGGCCCTAGTCAACCGACCCCAATCATCTGCCTCAATTGCCCTGACATGACCCAAAAACCGATTCATGCCAAGTCAGGGTCCGAGACACTCTAAAGACCCAAGAACCAGAACCAGCGCTTATACTAGTAATGCTGTCTCACACACCTTGCGATCATGAGAAATGGCCACAGCTGTCAATATCGGAGACAGCATCATGTGTGCATACAAGATTTGTTTTGAGGCAATAAACAACAAGGCCAAGAGCTCAACGACCGTGCAATGTTCATGTGAATACCTTCATCGCGTGAGTCTCGGCTCCGGGTGTCTTTCTTCTTGTGCCGATCCTTTTTGCCGAACTGAGGTCTTGTCTTGGGCGTAAGTTTTGTCTTTGATGCCAAGAATAGTAGATGCCGCTAAAATCAGGGTCTTTTTTAGTCTTGTGGCTATTGGGTTGTCTTCTTGGCTCTCACATGGTGATAGTATCTAACTTGGACAAGTTCATATTGTGGATCATCTGCGAGGGAGCTGACGAGGACAATAACATGGTCTTCTGTTTAATGAGATAGCTTTGATGTTTCGGTTTTTCTGTGACTGCTTATACAGGGTCTTTGATGAGCTCGCATTCATCGCTTTCAGATCCAGGGCCACGCAACTGACTAGGAACTCAACAGCCAACCACAATCTTACATGCTTCTAGGATAAGCATCCAACATTCCACAGCTACCAGTTAAGGAAATCTTTATTCTTGGCAACGTATCCGTCGCTTTCAGATGCGATGAGTTGCGTAGTCTTTACATCTCAAAATAAGTATATAGAAGATAGTAAATCATGAAGATGAAGAATATCAAGCAGAGCAAGCCAATAAACTACTGTTCCCACATCACTACTGTCGAACAACAAAATGGCAGATCAAGTGTCCATCTGGATGTATGATCCATCCTTTCCTCTTGCTGTAGTAGGAACTGTAGTCTACGGCATTATTTTTCTTGTCCTTGCCTACCAGACTCTTATCAAATATCGAGCTTGGTTCTTCATCGTTGTCGTCGTGGGTTCAGCCGTTGAGGTTGCTGCCTATAACCTCAGAATACATTCTGTCCAGAATCAGTCCGAGATAGTAAGTAACTCCTCTATAATTTCCTGGCACTTTGACTAAAACTGCAGACACCCTTCGTAATGACATTGACTTACACGGTTCTTGCTCCTGTTCTTATAGCAGCAGGGAACTATCTCCTCATCAGCCGTCTAATCCTCGCCGTACTTCCTCCATCCCGTCATCAAATCCTCAAGATTCCAGGTCACCGCATAACACCAATTTTCGTTGGATGCGATATCATTGCGTTTCTTATTCAGGGTAGCGGCTCCGGAATTGCGAGCTCTGATAACTGGCAAGGAGAGATGGAAAGAATCGGAGTCAAGGTGCTTATAGCCGGTCTATCGTTCCAACTCGTCGCCTTTACTCTTTTCCTCTGTGTTTTCCGGCGATTCCATGTTATTGCGAATAGTATGGATGTCGATAGTGCACCCAAAGGTTGGCAAAATGTGGTTCTTTCAGTATACATATCAAGTATCTTGATCATGGTAAGCTCCCTGTGTCATCAATGGTAAATCAATATGCTAACTCAGCAGATCCGTTGTATATTTCGAGTTATCGAGTTTGCCGGTGGGAGAGATTCTTATGCATTCAGTCATGAGTGGCTTTTCTGGGTATTCGAGAGTCTACCCATGGTTGGCGCCATCGGTGTATTCTGCATCTATCATCCCAGCAAGTACTTGGGAAGACATGGAGCTCGACCCAAGGTTGTTCATCCAGAGGAAAATGTTGGACTGGCTGAAGGACGGAAGTAGTGCTACTGTCTGCTAAGGGGATGCCAGAAGGCATATATTATTTCAAGATGGCACGGGTTGCCAAGCTGCTTAGTTCATAGATTGAGTAACTGACGTATGGATAATTAGATGAATTTACTAAATGTGTCGTCTGGGATTCAACAATACCGTTGTTATTTACGAGTTTTAAATTGAGCCATGAATATGAACTTGACGGATCTACCGCATGACCAGAGACATCGTATCTTCCTCCGGTAAGATTGCAGTACCACCGCTCAACATGAAAGGTTTCCAAACCTGGTCTTCGTCATCAAACGAGTAGTTCAGACTATTGATGAATCTCAAGGGCCACTCTCCGTACTCGCAATACTCCGGAGGAAGCTTGCTTAGAATCTTCTGAACCCAGACCTTAGACATAGCTTTTCTACAATAGTAGCCTTTTTGGCCCATTGAAGACCTCTTATCTCCTTCAACTGCTTTGCGACTCATGACGAATTCTAAAACGAGCATGTGCATGATGACAAGCTGGGAAGCGTGGTTTTTGGTATCGATGAAAGAAGTGAAATCGGCGGTGTTGAGATGACCAAGCCCGTCATAGAGGAACGCAAGCTCACGATAGCCTGGAAACCATGTCAGTACGAACAAAACTGAGTAGACACTGGTACTCTCACTTTCTGCAGGATTGGTAGACGCCAGAGTTGCAATCCTTTGCATCTGTGCCAGATACTGCAACTCTCCAACGCTATGACACAGCGGTCCCAGTTTCTGTACGCTCTGACAGAATCCCTCAGCAATGACCTTGTCTAGATAGTGATTTGACCGGTCATCTTCGTACACAATGGCTTTGATCTTCTCGAGATAGCTTAATCTACCGAAGGTTTTGAAGATTGTGTTGTCTAGGTCGACAGAAGGTTGCGTGCCGACGAGCCAACAGCCTCGAACCATCGTGAGGAAATCAATAAGTCCATCACTCATGTAAGCTGATTGGAACGTCAAGTTGAGCATGGCACCAAACGCTGCTTCGGCATCCTGTTGGGTGAAATGAGGCTTTGTTAGATGCTTGTTCAGTGAGCTTATTGCCGTGACTCGGTGTTTCAAAGCAGCTTTTTCGTATCCAGAAGGTGTCAATAATCCTAGATGAGATGCCCCAAGTCCTAACATCGAGTGCAATAAGAAATCGTACTGAGTATTCTGTTAGTCAAATCATGTTTATACTCCTTGACAAACTCACCTCGTGTGAAAGCTGTGAAGCCTGCTGCCACACAGTGAATCCGTCGATGGGCAGAGGAGGATAAGCCTCGAATATAAAATGCCGAAAGAAGTTGAGATCGTTGATATCGAACATGACTGGGTCGCTTCGCAAAGGCTTTGAGATAGAGGTTGTTGAGGTTTGATCACCTGGCTTATTCTTTCTATTAAGCTTATTCAGGTATTGGCACTCGAGGCCTAATCGATGACAAGCACCGCATTCTGGGGTAATGAAGTCGCATTTCACTCTTCTTCTCTTACAGCTGGAGCAGCCTGCTCGGGATTTGGTATGGCCTTTTCGAGGAATGGGTCGTCTTTTGGTTATAGCTGTTGATGTATCGGTCTCAGGCAGCAATCCTGGCGAAGTTGATGTAGTAGTCTCAGCGGGTTGCATTGAGAAGCAGGGAAGTCCGGTTATATATAGATAACTGAAATTTGAGATACGAATATCTTCGCTGTGCTAGATAGTTAGGTGTGTACAATACAAAGGATGAATGCAGGTAAGCCAAGGCATTGACATTCCTCCGATCCTTGTCAGATTCGTCGAAGGATCATCATCCAATCACATTCCGGTATCGCAATAAATCCAACGTATGAGACATCAAAAAGATAAAAAGGTATGCAGAATGTACAGCACTTTTGATTATACATACATGGATATCATCTACCTGCATAACCAATACTTAATCATGACAAGATTGATAAGCATGCATTTGTTCATTGCCCATCTATCTTACTCTAAAAGTCGTTGTCATCCGCTCCCGACACAATAACGTTGTTGACCTTAAGGACCATACGACATAATTGTGTGGCAAGCTGGAGCTGCTGCTTCTTGCCGATAAGAGGGTCGATAACAAATGCGTCCTTCATGTTGTTGTTACCACGTCCCATGCAGTCGACACCAAGCTTTCCACGGCCCTCAGGACCAGCCTTGACCTGCTGACTCTTGACCTCAGCAAGAGTAGCGATAGGGTTGAGACCACTGTTCTCAGCCAGTGTCATGGGAACGGTATCGAGAGCCTCAGAGAAGGCACGCATGGCATACTGCTCAAGACCAGGGGTCTTGACAGCCTCGTCCTCGACAGCCAGAGAGCAGGCAATCTCAGCGGCACCACCGCCGTAGACAACACGGTTATCACGGACAAGGTTTCGCACCACGCAAAGAGCGTCGTGCAGAGATCGCTTAGCCTCATCGATAATCTGGATATGTTAGCAGTATTCTTATTGGTCACGATGATTGAGACTCACCATCTTGTTGCTACCTCGGACAAAGACTGTAACAGCCCGGGTGTTGGCGCACTCCTCAATGACAAGCATCTTCTCCCTTGTTGTACCGAAGGACATCTCTCGGACAACACCAGCAGTACCCAACTTCTCTGCGGAGAGATCCTCAAATCTGGGAACTATTCGGCCGTTGGTGGCAATAGCGATCAGCTCAATCTCAGGTCCACCGACCCATCGGACAGCTGGTAGCTCGTTCTGGAGGAGAAGATGGTTGGCCTCATCGTCGAAACCCCACTGGCAGATAGCCAGGTTGGCACCTGTATCCTTGATCTGCTGAATCATCTCAATAAACTTCTCCTTTTCGTAGTTTTGCAACTTCTTGAACTCTTCGACGCTAGTGATATCGAGGTGGTGCTTGGTCTTAGGCTTGGGGGGCTCGAAAGCGCAGGTCAGGATGGCAATCTTGGCATCTCGGACTTCTGAAGGCATCTGGGGGTGAGAAAAGTCCTTGTCGACAATAACACCCTTGACAAGGAGGGTATCCTCGAGAGCTCCTCCAACCTTTCCGTCAACCTTGATCAGCTCGAAATCGACATCCTTTCGCTCGAGGTCGGCAACGGATAGAACGGCGTCAACGGCAATGTTGGCAAACTGGTCGTGGGACTTGGAAACAATCTTGCTGCCCAAACTTGTTCGGGCGACCTTGACAAGGTTGGATGTCTCCTCTCGTGAGAACTCGATGGTGTCTGAAATCTTGTCAAGCTCGGCAACGGCGATATCGCAAGCTTGGTCGTAACCGTCGGCAATTCGAATGGGGTGAATTCCCTTGTCGATAAGATCGGCGGCCTGCTCTAGCAGAGCACCAGCGAGAACAACAACACCAGTAGTACCATCACCAATCTCATCATCCTGAGACTTGGAGAGCTCGACTAGTAGCTTAGCAACGTGGTTGGTGATTTCCATCTGCTGCAGAATTGTAGCACCGTCGTTTGTTACGGTGATGTCTCCATCGGGGGAGATAAGGATCTTGTCGAGTCCACGGGGGCCGAGAGACGACTTGACGATATTTGCGACGGTTCGAGCGGCGAGAATGTGCGACTTGACGGCCTCGTTACCAAACTGGCGCTTCTTCTTACCCTGACTGAAAGATGTTAGGTGATTCGAATCGACGGTGAGGGTTAGCATGGTAATAAACGTACTCTCGAACAACGATGAAAGGACGGCCTTGCTCATCCTTCATCACCGCCGCTGTGATTGTTAGCTGGGAACCATCATCATGGCATGTCGTCGTAAATACCGTTGGACACATCCAAATCTGTCCCCTAGTTAGCTACCCCTCGCCCCTCGTTGACAAAAGTGTGCGGGACTCACTCAAGGAATCCATGTTGGCTTAGACTTTTCCACCCTCGGGGAGCTGTATCCGTAAGTGTTCTGATGTTTACGGCGGTATCGAAAAGTCCCCTCGAAAATTGGTGGCAGTCTGGAGCTTCTATCGGTTTCTTGATCGATCCAATCCTAATCCTCCCATCAATTTTTTAGATAGGTTTGGGTGCCTTCCACACCGATTCGCAGGCGCGGGTCGGGGCGGGTCAATGTCCGGCCGAAATCAGGGGGCCTGCCTGGGCAGCTTTTGACCCCGCTAGGCCTGAGGTCGGTCAGCCCCTCTGTTGTGTCATGACTGAGTTAACTACCCCACTACCCAACTGTTAATGCATCATTAAGACAGTCATACTCTGGATCCATACCTACCTCACAGAAATCATACCCAAACCTTCAAAGCACCTAACTTCGGATTGTGCAGTCACGACAACTTAAACCCCTCTCCCCTATAACTATATAATCTGTGAGATCCCCTCCATTCGCAGTCTCAATCTTTTCTCTTTTCCCATCGCTCATATCCCATATCTCAAGACCGAACCGCACCCACATTCTATCTCCAGATCATACTTCAACCTTACCAAATTTAACAACATGTCCCGCCATCGCATTGTCCATACGTTTGATGCGAATGATATCGTATCCGAATTTGACGGCGATGACTACGAGGAGGAAGGAGAGGAAGAGCTCAGTACAGAGGATCGTCAAGCGATGGACGAAGGAACCGCAGAAGTTCGCAGAGTTCTGGGAACCGAAGCGAACAAAGTCACAAAAGCACAAATCGAAGAAGCTTTGTGGCATTATTATTACGATATCGACAAGTCAGTCACGTATCTGATGAAGACATTTATTGCCCCGGCACCTAAGCCAGCAAAGAAAGCGCCAGAAGGTATGTCAGTGTTTTTTTCTGCTTCGCAGCGCCTTACGGGAACTGGAGCAGACCATGGGCGTCTTTCGAACGAATATACTTCCGGCATGAGCCTTCCACCTGTCAACAAAGTTTCTGCGACTTTCTTCAGCGACATGCCATGGTTGAACGTGCCTCAGGAACGTCAAACTCTCTTCGTCGAACCTGAGCGTCCTCGTGGAGGCTTGCTGGGAGGAGGCGAAGGTCCCAAGATGTCAAAACTTCAGGCTCTCGCAGCTGCTAGGAAAAAGAGGACCGAAGAGAAGAAGGAGCAGGAAAAGGTCACCAAGGACGTCAGCAACCTTTCTATTGCTGAGTCAGGAAAGGAGAACCGGGCGCCCCTCAGCCAGAGACGTCAAGCTCCGCCACCCGTATCGCAGGACTTCGCTTCACAACAAGAAATGATGATAGACCATGAGCCTATTGCGGAAGACAAAAAGCAGGAAGATACACCTTCTGGATACAAAGATCCATTCCTATTGGATGGATTTCCAGAAGTTGAGATTGTTTCTCAAGCTAAACCTTCCGCCTTTGCTCAGACGCTTTTTGGATCTGCTCCGGCCAAATCCCTGAGGCCCGATGTTTTTGCTATGCCTTACACTTCTTCTTCAATTTTTGTCGCACAAGCTTTCGCCGAGCCAAGTCCAGACGATGTTGTGCTAGCAGCTCAGGCGAAAGGTTCGAATTTTGCAGGGACGAAATGAACTAATCTAATTCCATTCAGCGGGCAAACAGCCAGCAGCCAAGGCTACCAAGAAGCCCCAAAAAGATAAGGGGAAGGATGTTTCTGAAGCTGAAAAGAACGTCTCGGAGCTCAAGATTGCTGATGCACTACCACCTAAGAGCAAGGGGCTTGATGTTCTTAAGGAGTATGAAAACAGCTCCAATAAGAGAAGTATCAGTTTCGTTGTAGTCGGTATGTATTCTTGTTCGTCCTTCATTTGTCCACTAATAACCAGTTTAGGTCATGTTGACGCTGGAAAAAGTACCCTAATGGGTCGATTGTTATTGGAACTCAAATTCGTCGAGAAGCATACTATTGATCGGTATCGAAAGCAGGCTGAAAAGTCTGGCAAGCAGTCTTTTGCCCTGGCATGGGTAATGGACCAGAGGAGTGAAGAGAGAGAAAGAGGTGTGACCATTGACATTGCAACAAATCACTTCGAGACGGAGAAGACCAGCTTTACTATTCTGGACGCCCCTGGCCACCGCGATTTTGTACCAAACATGATTGCAGGTGCTAGCCAAGCTGACTTTGCCATCTTGGTTATTGATGCAAACACCGGAGCCTACGAGAAGGGATTGAAGGGCCAGACACGAGAGCATGTGTTACTGTTGCGAAGTTTGGGCGTCCAGCGACTCGTCATTGCCGTCAATAAGCTTGATATGGTCGGCTGGTCACAAGAGCGTTATGATGAGATTTCTCAACAAGTCAGCGGCTTCCTCACTGGTCTTGGATTCACGCCCAAGAATGTCGATTTTGTTCCGATATCCGGCCTCAACGGTGACAATCTCGCCCGTCGAACAGAGGCTACTGCAGCATCTTGGTACACTGGACCAACTTTGATTGAGGCTTTGGAGAACTCAGAGCCGACAACAGCGCGAGCACTCAAAAGCCCATTCAGAATGGCCATCTCGGAAGTATTCAGATCGCAACTTGGCACCACAACTATCGCTGGTCGGGTTGACGCAGGTTCCTTCCAAATCGGCGATGCTCTATTAGTACAACCGAGCGGGGAGGAAGCATACGTCAAGTCAATCATGGTGGACTCGGATATGCAAGACTGGGCTGTCGCTGGACAAAATGTCAGTGTTGCCCTGAGTAACATCGATCCTATCCACATTCGAGTCGGTGATATGCTCTGCCACACCAAAGACCCTATCAACTGCAGTGATAACTTTATCATGAAAGCCATGGCTTTCGAGCATCTGATGCCTATGCCTGTGGACCTACATCGCGGACGATTGCATTCGGCTGGGCAGATTGTATCTATAGCAGCAACACTGGACAAGGTTACTGGAGCTGTTGTCAAGAAGAAGCCTAGAGTTGTTCAACCGGGTGGTGTTGCGCGAGTAGCTGTCAAGTTAGCGGCCAAGGTCCCTCTTGAACGTGGGCAAAGAGTCGTCATACGAAGTGGAGGTGAAACCGTCGCTGCTGGATTATTGGAATAGAAACAGACGCATAGAATCAAACATAAAAGTATATTTACGGTGAATTGTCCGTTCTTGCTTGACCGTTCTCATACCAGCTGGTGAATAGGTGGTAAACTTTATAGTTATCTTGGTAGTCTTGATTGTACTCGCTTGTTCTGTGTCGTCTCGGATATGGACGCACCGTTCGACCTTTATAGAATCTAGTCGATAAACACCACATTCAAGGTGGGCAAAAGCTGCGAGAGTATACTCAGGCACTTTCTTCACTATTTAGGTTTATTGTCAAGGTATACCTTATCACAGAAGAGCAAGATCAGTTTCTTACCCTCACGAGTTACTGCAGCCAAGCTTCCCCCTAGACCCGTCCGGGTTCAAACAGCTAACAGTTCTCTTCCATTCGGCTTCCATTGTGATCAAATAGCGTTCATATCAATCACTGAGTGGTATCTCCTACCACAGAAACATATTAACTGCGTCAACCGCAAGCAATTTCAAGTTCGTGGATGGTGCAGTTGATCCCAAGATCAGTCTCAGGACATATAATACAGCTCAACATGTTACCTTACATGATATCATACCAATTAAGGGCCGTCAGTCTGCAGAAGAAAGATACCGTTTAACAAACAGTAAACAGATTGCGGAGAAAGCATCTTCCACGGAAGAAGAAGAAAACGTATCAATGAGAAAAAGGGGGATAAGGGCGTGAGTGACACAAGCCAAGATGCACTTTGCCCAGTCCTTGAGACGTCAGGCCATAGATATCGTGCCACAGTAGAATGAATCACTATCGGTTTCCAACATATCAACGCGAAGCAGTAATCGCCTGCTGGGATTTCTATCGCACTGTGGCGCAGAACAGCTTGATGGCCTTACTGTCGCTGAGACTCTCCGTGGGACACGAGAACTTTATGGCGATACGAGGCAAAGACAATCGCGTGCCAGCGATGGGTCCTCTGCTTCGGCTGTGCAGGGCTCGCGACGATCGGCCACGGTTGGGGGAATGGGGGTCGTAATGGTAATGATTTGTTTAGCCATTTGCCAAGGTAGGGAAGAACTGTTGAGAGAAACACAGAGTTACGATGTCTGCTACTATTTAGCACTACTGTTCATGAAGCTCGTGAGGAAAACAAAAGGTTCCAAAGAGCCTGAATCATGTAGTCTAGCGATTGCAGAGCGACGATTTCTGTTGATGGAAATGGAAGGGATCCGGCGAAGGAAGTGTCAGCAAATGAGGCGTTATGTTAAGTCGAGTTTTACTCACGAAGTTGCACCACTTGCTTGATCGAAGCAGTGCACAATTTCGACGGATGAAAATGAGGACTTTTTGAATCTTCTGTACGCCCAGTTCGGTGATAATAGCCGTTGGGAACGGGAATGAGTCCCAGCTTTGATGTACCTGAGCGCTGCTACTGGACTTGAAGAAATAGAGGCGGAAATCCATACAAAATAGTTGTGTGGATGGATATCAGATTAATCTCCTCCGGTCAGCCTTGCTACTTGCCTGCTACCTATGGGCAGCTGATCATAGTGTCAACTACGGAGTAACATTAGGGGCGTCTGACTCTATCGATATAATCAGTAAGGTCTGTTTCCCTGAAAAAAAGATTTAAAAATTTAACCTACCCGATGATGAAGCGACTTTGCTCCTTGAATGGCACCCAACCTATAAAGCTCATAGTCCATCCTCCAAGAGTTGAGCTCACAGTCCATCTTCAATCATATCCTTCCCGGCTTGGCTGTTGTATCTGAGCCGTATCTCGATGGAGTTGTGACGGTTGTTCCTCCTAGAACTGAGGACCGGTTGGCCCCAAAGACAGCTCTGAATACCCCTCTGATCACGTCTCGGAAGATGAACCCGCTTTCCCACCTGCGTCCCCTGAATGAGAGGAATCCAACTTCTTTCACTCGCCAGCTCCGCAACTCCTACCTGGATGGGAAAATGAGTCAGTTGCGTATATCGCAAAAGTCGGACTGTCTGCCAACGCACCTGACGTCCTCACTCTTAGAGAGCGAACTTGGAAGTGCGAGATGGACAACATGTTCTCTCTATCAGATCAACAGCCTGATCTTATATCGAACGATGGTGCACCCTATGCTACGCATCAATACAAGCTTCTAACTGAGCATATTAACTACTAGCTTCTAGCTGGGCACATCAAGGTGGCAAGCCCTACACCACACATTAAGACCAGCTTCTGGCTGAGCATATCAACCATCAGATACAGGCCTATTTTGATAAGACGTCAGCATTGCGTGGTCTAACTACTATCTCGGAATATCGGATACCAAGCAGATTGCTTAGGACAGTCCGAATGGCTGGGTTGATTATTTCATTACCTGCCGGTAGAAGTTCTGGGACCCCAAATACTTTACTCTCAGTCGCACTCATGAGTTCTTCATATTTAACAACCAATGTCGAGAAGAAAATAGCACTTACACTTCAATAAAAGCTCACATTAGGATATTAGAACAATTGGCAGCTGTGAGCATAAGTGATGAAATTTTTAGATTACTTTATATAAGTTTAGACTGGGAATTGGACTATATTATTTTGGTATCATAAGCCTCGGATGTTAATTTGATGTTATAGACTCTCACTGTCTCTTAACGAGGATATCGGGGCTCGTCGCAATACGAAGCGGCGGAAAAATGCTTCCTCGTCGAGAGACATTTTGCTCTTAACTTGAACAAGCATGTGATGTAGGAGAATTAGTGTTCTTATTGGTTTGCGGACTGCAATGTGTGATATCGCGTCTATTGCAGGTAATCTAGCTTTTAGTTTATGGAGGGCTGATATGTAACTGTAAGATAAGACTGCTCTGGGGTCGAATTCCTGTAAGTGAAGGCAATTTTAATAAGCTTAGCTCAGTTAGCATTACTGCAAGGATATATAAAGATGCAATGATTAGATATAGGCAGCTTGTTAACCTTGAGAAGCTTACATCTTTTCAGTCCAATCTACAACTTCCACGAGGCTGTTGAAAGGATGGTCGCAAAGCCTCCTTGAAGGTGTTTATTGGCAGGAGCCGGTTGGTTGACACTATACAAACTCGGATATATACATGAGAGCCCCGTTTTGGAGATCTGTGTGTAAGTACAGCCCAACCTCGGTCCATTACATTCAACATTGACACCGACCGCATTCATGCTAGTGAATTGTTCTCCTACAGCAGCGACGGCGGTTGTGTTCTTGATGTGTCGTACGCGGCCTACATCAAGACCCCCCTGATTCGACTCAAGGTCCGGCTCTCCCTAGAGACATTTCCAAGTATATCTCCTTTTCCAGCTGGCCCTCTCAGCCACCTCGTCAATGAGCCCATATTCATTAGATCGGGCACCGCTGGATAACTACTGCAAAGATTGTCAAAGACTGATCTGCTGCAAGTATCTTCCGAACCTTCTAACGAGATTGGCAACTAGCGGGTATAATTTGGCGGACGCATCACAAAGAGTCGCGCCGCTGGTTCCTGGACACGACTAAGCGGATGGGAGCTCTGCAGGCCCAGTAACGCATTCATACAGGCAAGCCTTTGCGATCAGACTATAATGCTAGGTTACTTCAAATACACAGACTCTTATTCTCATACTCAGGACCAAGTACACAGAAGAACAGAGCAGATCAATACCATTCGCTCATGCGTGGACCTGCGAGCCAGTTCGCTCTGCTCAGACAGCGCCGTTCTGTCTTTGGTATGACTTGGCACCATCCGTGTGTGTTGTCGTTGTTTTGATTCGAACTGTACGGCTTGATAGCTGACCTTCAAAAAGGCTCAGATCGTGTGATGTGTAGCAGACATCTTGGTCTTTTCCTGGTCCGTATGACCTGAATGCCCCGGGAAACCTCAACTCCGTGCCTTGTACTCAGAGAGTTTAGCCGTACCGACAACTACCATGAGCCAATATATGCGTCCCTATCTTCGGTGGAGCTGCGTCCAGTACGATTGGCACCGTTCGGCTTTCCCACGGGGGTGTACCGTATATCGTCTTTGGTGCTTGTTTTGTGGTATTCGAGATCGTGAACTTGGCTCAAACTTGGCAGGGGAAATGGAAGTTGGCAAAGCTGTGGGTCATACCTGTGAACATGGTTTATCTTATATCAACTTCGAATGTATGATGGCTGCATGACATGGGATCAGTAGCAAATACGAAGCTCATTGGAACACACACACAAGTGCGGTAACAAACGTCAGAAGCTGTGGAGCCACCACGAAGGTTTGCAGCTCTTAAAGCTAGCAGCCCGCTGGGCGTATGTAATCGATTTATGGTATTGGCACTTTTGAAACGCATTATGTGTAGGTTGCCTAGTAAGTGGGTAACAGAAGAATTGCCCTCTAAAGCTTAGGCTACCATAATAAAGTAACCTAAGTGATAGTCTAAGCTAGCATAAAGTGATCAAAGTATTTCATCTCTTATGCTTATGACGATCAATTCTTCTGACACCCTGCGGGTTGCGGAGCAAAGCTACGGGGACATTTATACTTTATGGAGACTCAACGCTAGGAAGGCGGGAACACATCATATCACTCACATCATACATTTCAACATACCATTGAGTTCACAGTGTTATGATATATCGACCAATAGTTAAGGAAACACTGATAAATGAAAAACTAAGCTAAACTCGCGTGGTGCGCTACTCGTCGTATCACTAATCGTACACTAGTTATTAATCGAGATCCAACAACCAGGACCCCTTAGTCCATAATACCCTTCTTGCCATCACCATCAGCGTCCTTGAGGGGGTTAAGACGGTCAAGCAGAGAGGGCTTTCGCTGCTCATTCATTCCAACGCCAGAGTCGGCGCGGCCCTGTGAATTGTTAGAATAAGGGACTCAGTTATATGTCATATCGACTTACGTGAGAAGAGTTGCTCTTGAGAGGATCGTTGTGAAGACCACCAGTCTTCATAGCGTCGTACTCGCCGCCAGAGTGAGGCTTGTTGAGGCCAGCAGTGTTGGGGTTTCCAATGCTGTCACGGTTGGCGCCCATGGTGCTGGTGTTGCCCATGGTTCCAGTAGATCCCATACCAGAACCAACACCGGAAGTGCCGGGAATACCCTCGCTGGTAGCTCCGAGACCACGGTTGCCCTCCATGTTAGTGGGAGCAGCGGCGGCACCCTCACGGTTCTGATGGTGGTGATGGGCGGCGCCAGCTGCGGCAGCGGCTGCACCAGCTCCTACACCAGTGCCGACTCCAGCGCCAAGTCCTCGGGACTTGGAAGACTTGGTCTTACCCAAACCACGAGACTCCTCATCGCTGGAGCTCATAGAGCTGCTGCTGGAGTTGGAACCACGACGATCCTTATGGCCGATGCCGTGGCGGTGCTTGCGAGAAGCTGCAGTAGCGCCAGCGCCAGCCATTCCAGCAGCGGCAAGACCCTCGGTGGTGTGGCCAACACCACGGCCCTCGCCGTAGTTGTCACCATGGCCATGAATATGCATGCCCTTGTCACCTTCAAGCTGCTCATTTTGGAGCTCCTTCCTGTAGGGCTTCGGACAGCCGTCGAACTCAGTGAGCTTCTGCGATGCCTTCTCGGCTAAGCCACCACGCTCCGAGGTAAACTCTTGTAGAGTCTTCGCAGGGAGGGTTGAAGTCCCATGGTGGATAGCTTTCGCATGGTGTGTTTCGTGAATGGGAATGGTAGTATGAACAACATGAGGCTGCACAGTTTCTTTTTGAATAACCGGCTGTACGTGTTCGTGCACATGATGGTGAATTCTTTCACCCGTGACTGTAGGGACGGTCTCAGTAGAGTGCGTGGTGCTGTGTGTCTCAGTAGTATCTCTATACTTGGCAGCTTCTCGGTCGAGAGTAGCCCGAGTCTGCTGATCATCTCCATGATGGAATTCTTTATGCTGAACTGGCATAAGGTTGTGGTGATGCTGCTCGGGACTGAATTTGTTAGCGTATGTAAACAAACGCATGGAACTGGAGTATCTCGCTTACAGAGTCTCCTTGTGAGTGATTGGCTGAATAGTCGTGTGATGGTGTTCCTTTTTTCAAGTCATTAGCTTGCGTTGATTGCGTCCCTGTCCTTTGTACATACCTGGTGGACTTCCTTATCAAGAGCTGTTGTCACAGACTCGTGCTGATGAGGTTTAATTTGTTCTTGTGTGATGTGGCCTCGGACGTCCTCGTCAACGGTGGTCTTGTGCTTTCCATCGTTGGAAAGGAAGCTAGAAACGGCAGACTTTGCTTTCTCCATTGTGATTGATTTAGGTGTAGGTTGTGAAGTTAAGAGGATTTAGTAACGATGGTTGCTTTTCTGTTATAATGTTACTGATGTGATGATGATGAGAATGAAACTGTTGAAGTCGAGATGTGCTTAAGCTTATATACTCGAGGATAGCACAGGTCGTCCTGGGTACCCGATGCATCCTTAGCCGCCTCTTCACCACTGGAAGTATCGTGAACGTCATCTCAATCGAGCTCCGAATCTGATTCTGAGAGTCTCAGCCAACGGTGAGTTTCAGACGGAGCTCCAGCTTCTGGTGTGTGGGCCGTGTCACCGTGTTGGAGCTGTCATGATGATGATGATCGGAGCTCCAAGCCCTCCATGTCATCCCGCGATCTTCATTCGGCAAGCATCTTCATCGTGTGCCTCCTCTCAAGGTAAACTGCACTGCAGCTGCAGCTGAATCTGGACGGGAGACAGTGCACACGTCAAGTCGACCCTAAAGGCCTAACCCCTGGAGTGGTGTGACCTCAGCAGTATGTCAATGACATGGGCTTGCAGGCAGAGAACAATAACAAGCAATCAGCTTTCGTCCACTTCAGCTGAAACCAGGAATAATCAACGTCACAACCTCTGTTTGCTGAGGAACGGCTGCTCTGGTGAGACAGAAGCCCTGTCTCATCCACCCAGGTTGGCGGGTTGCGCATACTCCGTAAGCATGTTGATCCGCAACCGGCATTCGTTTCTGGCGATGCCCTCGTCGTAATTTCTCCGTTCGGAAATAAAAGGCCATGGATAAACAGGAAGTGATGGGCGGATTTTGGTCCAGATGTTGAGAGCTAGCTGCAGATTAGGATAGCTAAGCATCCACTAGCGTGCTGTAGCTCCGATGAAGGGCGTCATCGAGGTTTGGATACGGAAGCTTCCACACTGATCCTCACCGTCGATCCCGGTAACACGATCTAGACCGTAAACCTCAATTGTTCAATAGGAAACAGGGGGTGAGTGATGTAAATATGCGTTGCATGATGACATAGAGTTATTCCGAGTCGAATAGAGTTGAACTGAGTTGAGTTAGGCTCTGATCTGATGGATGGCCTCAGAAGCAATTCTCTGAATCTGAGACATGAGCTCTAATCAACAGACGCAATCGTCTCTCGCGTGGCAAACTCATCATGTGTAGAGACTGAGTTGCTTCGTATCACTAATACACAAAACAATGTCCCTGATCACGATCGTTGTTTTCCTTTCCTTGTTTTCTGTCTGATCCTTTTCCCTTCTCATTATTGTTGTTGATCATGACGGGCCGATTAAGAGATTCCATCAAGAAGCGAGCTTCACGTCTGTTCCATAGAGACGGTGCAGAAAAGACATCTGATGGTCGCAACTCAGAGCCGTCAAGCAACAGAAACAGTCTGAATGCTTCCGACAGAAAGTCCCAGCCACGCCATCGCAAGTCATTGAGTCTCTTGAGCAGAACCTCAAGATCAGAACACAAGGTCGACCATGAGGCACCTCAATCAAAACCCGCTGGTGCTCCTCAAAACACAGACGGCTTCCTAGCTCATCCGGCAGTTCAGCCGTTGGAGGCGGATCTGATCCCCAAGACTCCAAGACTGGAACGCCAACGGCCTGGTATCCAATTAGAAGAGGCCGGTGAGGCACAAACTGGTGGAAATACTCACGGCAATGAGTACTTCGGTCCTTCGTCAGGCCAGGCTGCTCAACAACATACAACCGCGTCAGAGAACGCGAACTACCAGAAGGCGAGGCCAGCTAATTCACCTGATGCAGAGGACCTCGAAAGACGGCTGTCTCGTCTAGCTGTTTCTCGACAAGAATCGGAGCTTCCTGAAATAGACGTTGACCCTTTGACTCCATTTGATCACTTCGAGGTGACCCATTATGACCAGGCGAAGCTCTCGCGACTAGCAATCGGGCAAGAAGGTCCTGAAAAGGCAGCAACACACATCGTTCCCTTATCTCAAGAGTCTGATGTCAATCTGGAGTCGAACACCAGCCAGGAGGGCAACATCAAACACAACTTGGAAGCCATTCACCCACAAGACGCCGAGTTCGACCGCATCAATAAGGAAGTCCAGGCTGGCACAGAAGGCGGATCCAACTTCCATCTCCAAAACAGCATTGACTTTGACAGGACAGTTCACACAGACCGAGACCCGGTTGTCCATGAGAATGTCCGTCCCCATGTACACGAAATCCGCCAAGTGCAAAGGTCGCTATCTATTCACCATCATGAACATCGGACGCTGATTCAGCCGATTAAGGACCCTAACCCTACAATACTCCCAGAGCAACACTGGTTACAAGATGATAAGACCGGCGAAATCTACAGAATTCCTGATGAGCTAGGAAAGCAAATGATGTAGACTGTATGTACTACGGCGTTGTTGTTTATCTGATAGGCTTTAGAAGCGAGAGCAAAGAGTATACTGTATATGACATTTCAACAATAATAAATAACTAATTCCACTTCTCGGTTGCTTTGAGAATGAATTAACCTCTCGACAAGTCGTCTCTTGTGTTTTCGGGGGCCAATTCTTCTGACACCTACCCTAAGACCTGCTTTAGAAAGCAGTTGTTATCAGCCGAAAATGCCTGCCAACTGTTCGTCGCTTTTTGCTTATGCCTTTAATGCAATTCTTGGTAGGTAAATAAAGGTTTCTCGCGCAAGATTCTTTTTGTTTTTCTTCCTTCATCAATCGCCTCCGTTCAGTCTGCCTAATTTATGCACGACGCCTCTGCGGCGCCCTCTCCATGTTCCCAGGCTCTATCGACAATTCGTGATAAACTATGTCTACCCTATTTTTATCTGAACTCCGAGAAGAATCCAAGGACGATTGGTTACCGGCACTCTGTGTGTGCGGTGCGATTTCAGCTCACTGAACTTATACAAGTAAGTTGCTTACATTGTCTTCCAAGACTTATGATACCAGAATAAAGTAGTCTCAGTGCTGGTCTAAGCGAACATAAAGTGGCCAAATCATTTCGTCTCCTATGCTTTCAAAAGCCGATATTCTTCCTAGTTGGCTACCTAGGTACCAAATTTGCGCGTCGGACCCATGCAAATTCCGAAGGCTTAAAGTCGAGTTCCCTCGCGAGATCGTGATCACCTCCCGGGCCACAACCATCAATTACAAGGCCGTTAGGTTCTTTTCAGAATTAGGGGCAGAAGCATCTTCCATTTGAGTTTCTTGTTGGTTGAAATCAATCTCCATATGGCTTGATTTATCCTGCTTTGCCTGATCGAGGGACTCTCCATTTGTAGAAGTCTGAGAGACGACATACCTGTCAGGGTTAGCGATAGAGGATCATGTGGTTTAAGCATTCGCGTTCCTTGGAAGCGAGAGAAGGATAGAGATGAGGCTCAATAGTAATGGCGACAGGGGCTTGTAGAGCTAGCTGGAGATTGATAATAAGCAACGATAGGGGTGTGCTTCAGATACAATTCTATTCTGTACATCGCTATATCTTGCTTAATCCCGATGATAGAGCCCATTTATCAATCCATTTAATACATAGTGGTAATTTGTTGCGCAATCATCCCGTCGTTCGTTGTGCTCGTTGCAAAAGATCTTGTCATGGGTGCACTGCCTGGCCTCTCATTTGTCGCTGGATGGCCCGAATCACTGTGTATCTCCTGAAGGAAACTTGAGAAATTATCAGACTGGTACCAGAAAATATCTCTCAAGATTATGTGCGGGAACTAGATGGCTCGTAAGGTGACATGTCTCGTAGCCCCTATTTGACAACCCCCTATATGGGATAAGCCCGGCACATGGCTTCTGTCTTTGCCTCTTTCTTCCCCAAGCTCTCTTCCATTTTTTTGCATTATTCTTCATCACAAGTATTTTGTTGACCAACTGGGATTTGGTCACAGCAAACCAATCCGTGCAATGTTAACACGCTCGCTACCGACCTGTTCTGGGCGGCAAGGCTTTGTAAACAGTAGGGGAGTTGCAGCGTGACCTTCGCTTCATCTGTTATTGCGTTAAAGGAGACGATGGCATCTCCTTGATGTGAGATTTCGGCAGTATCATGGTCAGGACTGCCGATGTCAACTAACATATTTGGAGACCAGATGCTCACAGTGCGTACTTGAGTCAACTTCGATCATGTAATAGATGGGCATCTTGGTGGTTGGCAGGTGGTTAATCCTCTAGGAAGGATCAATGTTAGTAGAAGGAGTTAACCCTGCCTAAAATCCTAGGATCTGTTAACAACAAACATGCCCCTGCAGTGATTATCACACTCCTTTCTATTGCCTTCGGATGGTAGCTTGCCACTCTATCAGTAGAGCCCCAGCCATGCGACAAACTATAGGTTTATAGTAGTTAAGAATCTGGAATCTGTCAACAGCAAGCATATCCGTTTATTTTCCTCTGCATGAATAACTGACTTGCATCCCTGGTTCCACCATATCTAACCTTGATCGATACCCTTTCATCTGGCTAGAGTCGCGAGCTTCTTAAATCTACCAGTCGACATTTTTTCGTTTAAACGTTTATAGTACGTTGTATTGTCAGTCTAGATGTCGTTGATTTAAGATATCATTAAACCAATCATGGTGGGTCCCGATGACATGCAAGAATATCTATAGAGTTTCGCCAAGCAACTGGGGTCCTCATAGCATCCACCTCATCTACCAGGTATCTAGAATCGAATCTTGACCGTCTTCGAGCCTTGTGTTACCAGTCAACCAAAGAATCAGATCCTTCTCTCGAGACGACTGCTTCAACGACTTTATTCCAGTGATATGTGAGATCCATAAAGAACATCTGTCGTCACGACAGTGACACTCAGCTCCTCGCCTCTTCAATCGCTAGCGCTACTTTATTTCGGAAACCTAAGTTTTAGAGAATTGATCTGTTGCCCGCCTGTCCAGCTAGCAATCCTTCCATGATGCCTGTTAAGCTGCCACTGGCTCTGCCTCCGGGTTGCTTTGGATTTGAAAGGAAGAAAACGCCTACGGGCGCAAGCAGACAAAGAGTCATCCAGGTGGGAGTTGACAGGCCTGAGCTGTCGGTAAGGAACGTAGATAAGGTGTGTAGATGTTTCTGCAGCCTTCAGTTAGATAAGAGTGCATCGTACGCCGATTCGTGTTGGGGAATAGTAGAAGAATAGTCGTATTCTAAATGTGTGATCATCGCATTCGGAACATTTGAAGTCATGTTCAGGTTATGCTTTAACTGTCCTCTAGTTAATAGTTAATCAATATCTAACTCTCACTACTAGTAAAGGTACATTCACAGAGAAGGGTAACTCTGATTCCAGTTCAAGGTTGGGGCTCACCAGCCACTAGATAACACGATCAACTTCACCTTGGCACATCACAATCACGCCAATGCATTCTCAACTTCACCAGTAGCAAACAATTCATAATAATTCCTTCAGCTCGGCTAACCACCGCCAAAGCCCAGTCAGTGGCCTTACAACACAACACTCCTCTACAACAGACCGAGTATACAGCAAGGGCTGAATCGATGATGATGATTACATCTTTCTTAGGCTTGCAAAGCGCCCATGATGACAAGGGTGTCAAGTTAAGTGGTGCAAGCCAGCGAACAAGTCCCGCGAATGTTCCAAATTCAAGATTATCCTTTCGAACAGATACCTAGGAGGTGGGAAATGCCACTGGCCAATTCCACATACTTAGCTAGCTTAGTGCTTAGGTAGTTGAATGCAATGAGATTTGGGCAGGCAGGCATTTCCCTCAGGTGTTGCTTCATGCCTCGCCTACGTTCGTTTTGTGGACGTTCTACTTTCCTTGCTCTTCACTGGCGTCGACCTTTTTTCTCCCTTTTCTCCCTTCCCCCTGTTTGTTATACTTCCTGAAGTTCAGTTACCGGCGTCTCTTTGGCCCGGTCTGGCTCTTTCTTTCCACTCTAGTGGCAGCCAGCCACGTTCGTTTAGATTATCTATATCATTCAGTTCTCGCTCCCCGTCTCTACCTCACCTTCATCCCCCCTCGACAATGGCTACCGCCGATATGGATCACACGGGCACCACTATTTCCATCCTTGCCGACTTTATGCTGTATCAATCCGATTACAAAGACGAGTCGAGAGCATACTACGATCTCAAGGACGACACTGACACTCTCGACCTGGCTCGCAAAAAGACTACTTAAAGCTCAGGGTGGCATGTGAACCTCCCGGCACCCAACCAGCCAGTACGATCTCCTAGTACTGCAGGCAAAGGCTCTGTCAATAGAAAGGCTGCACCCATTCTTCCGGACGTGCCTGGTTCTCTTCCTGTCAACCCCAAGAAATCACGCCTCAATGAACCGGACGACGACCATGTCGACAGCGATGGCGATGAACTAGCAGACCTTGCAGGTCTGTCAAAGCCCCATCCTTCGCTCTTAGTACAAGATAAAATCAAGGAACTACCTTCTCTGCCTCTAAGGGAGGCTGCAGCTGGTCGCCTTCACCGGCTCGTCGAGGACCCTATCCAGTTACCACACCGCTGACATATATACCCAGTCCACCTATAATCAGCCAAATGCATACAGTTTGACAAAGAATGAAGTCATTAGACGATCTCATACAGTTTGCTAATATTATCGGTCTGGGTATTGGGATAATCAATACACTTCAAAAGGTGGTAATGATGAGACTGTTGGCTGCGGGCTCTCTGATGATATTCACTAGCTTTATAGCACCTGGATATCTCATGCTTCTTTTCACTTATGAAAACAACCAGTAGCATACATGTAACTTGCTTGGGTACAATGGCAGTCTCAAACGGAGGGCGACTTAACCCGGTACTTATGGTCCCTGGAAGTAACGCGTCCCTGTATGACCTTGAGACCTTGCTAAATCCCTTGACGACCTACAGGCTCAACTAAATCCAGTCTAAGTAGAGACCACAAAGAAAGGCGTGGAATGTAATTCAAATACGTGCATTGTTCTCATGAACTAGCTTCAATTTGCAATGGGGAAGCTGAGACAGTCCAGCATGTACTTTTGAACCAAGTCCGGATCAGGCTGGATTTTAGCAGATCTTTTAAGGGAATAGTATAATACGTCAAAGCCGAAAGGTATTCTGATTCACTTGATTCATGTCACTTTGCTGGGTTTTGCTTACCTGATCACGAACGCCGAGGGCGAGTTTTGGGTTGAGACGAGCCCATCGAGATCAAGATCAGCTACACTGCCAGGAATACCAACATAGAGCTATAAGAGACGATATTGAGGAGCAAATCGTGAGTACCAGGTCACCTGCGTACTCGGTCCTTGCCTTCAAGAATAGATAGCAAGCTGGCCTCCGACCTCTCATGAGGGGTATTAGTCATCACTTACCGTTGTAGAGCTAAGCTCACACGTTACTTTGTAGATATCTACTGTACACTAAAGGCACATCAGAAAGAAGAAAAAGTACACGCTTTAGCTTATGCACTCCTCGACTTTTTTAATTCTCTCGTCATATCGTAGTTCTGGTATAGTGGTACGTCTTAAGTGAGGGTTGCTTGTGCACCTCTATACCTTCATTGTTGGTTTATTTTGGTGTAGGGTGGCTAAAGTGGATATCAGCTCAGCAGCAACCAATCATGGTACAAGGAATCTCCATTCAGGACAGATACCAATCATGAAACCCAACCTTCTATGCACAAGCCATTCATTGGGACGCATGACAACTACATTGTATCAGAGGCCTTAGAGCTTCCACTTGAGCATGTAATATACGATATTAAGGGATATGAGGATCCTCTATTCTCCTCACCAAAAAGGACACCTTCGGTAGCTAGGCTCCGAAGTGACCCACTGAGGGATGGACGGTGGGAATATTCTCGAATCTGGAGATAGAAAAGAGGCCAAGTTTCCTCTATTCGCAGTGAATAGAATACAATTTCGGAAAATGGTTGTATCAGAAAGTTTGTCAATTAGAACAGGTACAAGCTGACGTGAGTCACTGTCTATAGAACTTTGTAGAAATAACCGTGATCCTTCGCATCTTCCAACCGCTTCTTCCATACTGATTCAAGGTGGCGGTACTTCTACGCAGTGGCTCCTCTGTGATTGAGGCGCTCACGGCTCACTACCCTAGCGCGCCAGGGGCTGAACAGCCTTGTCTTACAAACACTGTCTTCAAGTCTGTCAACAAGTATCTCGTCGAATAATTCGTGGGAATCGCAACCTAGAAAAGGCGGCATATACAGTGCCGGAGCCCCATACAAAGGCGTTGCACCCCTGTCACGTGGGGCTGCGAATGATGTGAAATCTGGCCTCTTGTGCCATCTGGACACCTTAACTTTTTTTTTGGAGACAGCCCGCCTTAGCCCAGAGAACACCTTACTTAATAAGTTGTCGGCCTTTCCTCTTCTCAAATCCGCTTCTTCCAACATTCAAAGATACCCCTTCTTCCCAAACAACAATTTGTGTGCAAGGCAAACTTGAAAGCCTTTGCTTGACGATTGATTGATTTGTCTTTCTTTTCTTTTTACACAACAAGTCTTGTTGCACTTCAATCAAGCAAAGCAACTACACCATAGAGCTCATCATGGCTCGTTCAAGGAGCTCAATGGCCCTTGGCCTGGGACTCCTTTGTTGGATCGCCCTCCTCTTCTCTCCTCTGGCCTTTGTTCAGACCGTTCAAGCTGACGAGGTCGACAACTATGGCACCGTCATCGGTATTGTACGTTCTCGCACTCCCATCATGACAAGACATGACCCCGCTAACTGACTCGTCCAGGATTTGGGAACTACTTACAGCTGTGTCGGTGTGATGCAGAAGGGCAAGGTCGAGATTCTCGTCAACGATCAGGGTAACCGAATTACTCCTTCCTACGTCGCCTTCACCGAGGATGAGCGTCTGGTCGGAGACGCCGCCAAGAACCAGGCCGCCGCCAACCCCACCAACACCATCTACGATATCAAGTACGCACTCCCCAATATCGCTGCAAACCTCTACAATTGCTAACAGCTATCTTCAGGCGTCTCATTGGCCGCAAGTACTCCGAGAAGACCCTCCAGGGTGATATCAAGCACTTCCCTTTCAAGGTCGTCAACCGTGATGACCGTCCCGTCGTCCAGGTTGAGGTCGATGGCGCCAAGAAGCAGTTCACTCCTGAGGAGATTTCTGCCATGGTTCTCGGAAAGATGAAGGAGGTCGCTGAGGGCTACCTCGGTAAGAAGGTCACACACGCCGTCGTTACCGTCCCCGCCTACTTCAACGTAAGTTTCAACAGCTCAGCTATGCAAATAGACCAGTCAGCTAACCTTCCCACAGGACAACCAGCGACAGGCCACCAAGGACGCCGGTGTCATTGCCGGTCTCAACGTCCTCCGAATCGTCAACGAGCCTACCGCCGCCGCTATCGCCTACGGTCTTGACAAGACCGATGGTGAGCGCCAGATCATTGTCTACGATCTTGGTGGTGGTACTTTCGATGTTTCTCTCCTCTCCATTGACGACGGTATCTTCGAGGTTCTCGCCACCGCTGGTGACACCCACCTTGGTGGTGAGGATTTCGACCAGCGTGTCATCAACTACTTCGCCAAGCAGTACAACCAGAAGAACAACGTCGACATTACCAAGGACCTCAAGGCCATGGGTAAGCTCAAGCGTGAGGCCGAGAAGGCCAAGCGTACTCTGTCTTCTCAGAAGAGCACCCGTATCGAGATTGAGGCTTTCCACGCTGGCAAGGATTTCTCCGAGACCCTTACCCAGGCCAAGTTCGAGGAGCTCAACATTGACCTCTTCAAGAAGACCATGAAGCCTGTTGAGCAGGTTCTCAAGGACGCCAAGATGAAGAAGTCCGACGTTGATGACATTGTTCTCGTCGGTGGTTCTACCCGTATCCCCAAGGTTCAGCAGCTCATTGAGGACTTCTTCAACAAGAAGGCTTCCAAGGGTATCAACCCCGATGAGGCTGTCGCTTTCGGTGCCGCTGTCCAGGCTGGTGTTCTTTCCGGTGAGGAGGGTACTTCCGGTGTCGTCCTCATGGATGTCAACCCTCTTACCCTCGGTATCGAGACCACCGGTGGAGTCATGACCAAGCTGATTCCCCGTAACACCGCTATCCCTACCCGCAAGAGCCAGATCTTCTCTACCGCTGCCGACAACCAGCCCGTGGTTCTCATCCAGGTTTTCGAGGGTGAGCGATCTCTGACCAAGGATAACAACATCCTCGGAAAGTTCGAGCTTACCGGCATTCCCCCTGCCCCCCGCGGTGTCCCTCAGATTGAGGTCTCTTTCGAGCTCGACGCCAACGGTATCCTCAAGGTCTCTGCCCACGACAAGGGCACCGGCAAGCAGGAGTCTATCACCATCACCAACGACAAGGGCCGTCTTACTCCTGAGGAGATCGAGCGCATGGTCGCTGAGGCTGAGAAGTACGCCGAGGAGGACAAGGCTACCCGTGAGCGCATTGAGGCCCGAAACGGCCTCGAGAACTACGCTTTCTCTCTCAAGAACCAGGTCAACGACGAGGAGGGTCTCGGTGGCAAGATCGACGAGGAGGAGAAGGAGACTGTAAGTTTACCCATCACTGACAACATGATTAAAGAAAACATACTAACATATTCTAGATCCTCGACGCTGTCAAGGAGACCAACGAGTGGCTCGAGGAGCACGGCGCTGACGCCACCGCTGAGGACTTCGAGGAGCAGAAGGAGAAGCTGTCCAACGTCGCTTACCCCATCACCTCCAAGATGTACCAGGGTGCTGGTGGCGCCGGTGGCGAGCAGGATGACAACATCCACGATGAGCTTTAAACGCATAGATTTGATGTTTGACAAAAGAGCATAAATGAAGTTTCTTCAGTGTTTGGTTGGAGACTCAAACGCGCAGTATGTAAAGTAGATAGCGCAATCTCATGATGATTTTCAGCCAACACCATGTCATACTTGTCTTTATTTTATTTTCATGTGACATACACATATCCCGATTGTGCTTATTCCTGCTATTTTGTAAGTTCCCTTCCCCTCACAAGACCTTAGGGTTTCAGAAGAAAGAGACGAAACAATTTGATTACTTCATGGTGGCTTAGACTAGCTCTTGGGCTACTTTGTTATTATGGCCTCAACCTTAGAAGATAATTCTTCCAATACTTCTAAATCACTGATCCTTGTGCATCTTCAGTAGCCTCACCAGGGGCCTTGATAGCCGCAAGTCGGTCTCTGCACGCAAACAGCCTCTCTTGGAAGTCAACGTCACCAAGCTTCTGGAGCAACCATTCATTCGAGAGTTGCTCATCACCCCTAGGACCAGTAACCTCGGCGAGAATGGTCCAGGTGCGGGCGGCAGCACGAAGACGCTCCCAGTCTCTGCTTCCCATGGCTGCCAGTTCTTCTTCCTGCCAGATGATCTTGCCAATTTTAGACCGTCGTGTGCTCCAATCAGCGTCAAAATCCCCATCCTTTGCCTTCTTGATAAGTTTCTCTTCATACTCTTTCCATGCCTCAGCAGGAATCAAAGACCTCTCTTGTCCAATAATGGAAATTGCCGATTGGAGACGTGTCACGGCTGCTTCCGATTGCTTGGGTGTCGGATCTGCTTGCAGTTGATCCAGCATGCTGAGAAGCTTGGGCTTGAACTCTTCCCATTGGTCGGTAGTGATGTTTTGGGCTGCAGTAACGATCTCGAGGACGTCAGATCTATACACTCCTGGCAGGTTCTTTTCAGCGTTTGGGGCAGAAGTATCTTCCACTTGAGTTTCTTGCTGGTTGGACTCGATCTCTATATGGCTTGATGCATCCTGCTTCGCCTGATCGGGGGACTCTACATTTGTAGAAGTCTGAGAGACGACACGATCATGTGTTTGCTGTGCAGTTTTCGACATGGACGGACTGGAGACACCGTTGGCTCCTCTTATCATAAGCTTGATGTGTTTCTTGGTACTGTCTTCATTCGCAGATGTAGTCTTTGACGCGACCGCTGCCTCGAGTCGCTTCTGGACTTTGCTTCGTGGGCTCTCAGGGGGGCTGAGTGAATGTTTCTTTCCGTGGGTCTTCTTCAAGTCTTTGCGCGCCGACTTGGGCGTGCTGCGATTCTTCATGATTTCTAGGAACTCTTCTGCGTTGCTTGCAGTGTTGAGTTGAGATCGTTCTTCTTCGCTGTTGAAGTCAGCTGGTGGCAGTACCAGACGAGGTTTAGGAAGTGAGCCGTCGGTGAATTTGAGGGGGCACTTTTCTCGTGCGAGGGCAAAAGTCATGGAAGAACAATTTGAGATAAACTCGCCGATGGTGTCGCGCAGGTGAATGAACTCGGTATCTGGATCGCGGCCTCGCAATTTACATTCAATGAAGAGGGCGTGAAGATATTGGATGAAGTCGTCGGCAGATTTGACCATGGTTTGGCTGGCTCCTTGTCGGTTTAGGGGCTCCAATGAAGCTCGCGATGATGCGAGAATGAACAGTTTGATGCATTAAAGATATACTTTGGAGAGTGAAAAGTGCTAATCCATGCCTATGACCAGCAGAAAGCTGGCACTGTCAAGAGCTGCCGATACAACAAAACGGCGCCCGAGGTTGGTACTCTTATGACGGGCCATGGCACTGGCAGGAGAAAAATTACTTTCTAAGACTTATGCTTCAATAATAAAGTGGCCTATAGGCTAATCTGAGCTACCATAAAATAGCCAAGTCATTTCGTCTCTTATGCTTTCAGGGTCATTTCTTCTGATATCCTGAGGTATGATAGTTGTAAGAGGAAGAAGACTTACAAAGGATGGATCGTTGTATATGACCCACGTGACTTCGTGTCTCCTGGAACGCGTGGTCGCGACAAGCTAAAGCAATGACGACATGAACGCTCCTTTCTTTGTTCTGGTTCCAAGATATTCAGTATTGTCATTGAATGTCATTTTTAATTCTTTAAATCCAATCAATTTCTTTCAATTGTCGGAATGCCTCCCCGAAAACGTGCGGCAGAGGCTATTGCTAGCTCTCGCCGAAGCTCCCGACGCACCTCCACCATTAAAAGTCAATACTTTGAAGGTAGCGATGCTACGGAAGAGAGTGATGCGCCGCCACCAAAGAAGCGTGGAAGACCCGCAAAGAAACAACTCAAAAAGGAAGAGTCCGAGGAGTCTTATGGTGATGAACTAGCTCAGGAGGAACCTGAGGAAGAAGAGGATGACGACGATGAGGATGATGAAGATGCCCCTATGAAGGTCACTATCATCCCATTGGAGAAGATGAGGGATACAGATGGTATAGAATATCAAGATTTCAACTTACACAAGAATACGCTATTATTCTTGAGGGACCTCAAAGCAAACAACCAGCGGCCTTGGTTAAAGTGTAAGTATATGTCAATGTAATCCCAGACGCTTGGCTAACTTATACAGCACATGATGGAGAGTACAGACGGGCCCTAAAAGACTGGAACTCCTTCGTGGAATGTACTTCAGAGTCAGTCATTGAAGCGGATGAGACGATCCCTGAGCTACCCATCAAAGACTTGAGCTTTCGCATTCATCGAGATATTCGCTTCAGCAAAGATCCTACACCGTACAAGGTACGACTCCTCGACACATGTTCAGACATATGCTAACAATTATAGCCTCACTTTTCTGCTGCATGGTCTCGCACCGGCCGTAAAGGCCCATATGCCTGCTACTACATCCACTGCGAACCCAAGAAGTCCTTTATCGGTGGTGGCCTCTGGTGTCCCAGCGGCGATCAAATGCAAAAGCTTCGCGCCAGCATCGACGAGCGACCAAACCGGTGGCGTCGTGCCCTCAATGACGAAGCCTTCAAGCGCACCTTTCTACCCAAGGCGGCCAAAAAGTCCGATCCTGAAGCAGCGTTGCTTGCATTCGCAGAAAAGAACCAGAGCAACGCACTAAAGACAAAGCCAAAAGGTTTTACTGCAGAGCACCGAGATATTGCATTGTTAAAATTGAGAAATTTTACTGTTGGAACGCAGATCGATGATGGTTTGTTCTATCAAGATGACGCGCAAGAGAAGATCAGTGAGATTATTCGTCCCATGGTTGGGTTTGTAAGTCACTCGCCCTTTCTATTAATAACTTGGCTGACCCGTTTAGGTTTCATTTCTGAATAGTATCGTTATGCCAGACCCGGGTCAGGACGACGATAGCGATCAGGAGGATGAAGAAGAGGGAGAGTCTGTTCACGACGATGACAGCGTTGTTGAATAAGTCTTGACTGCAAATATAGAGCAAGGGCGGTTGGAAAATATTTGGATTATGCAAGCGAATTAATTGACTAATATACAATTATTTACATTCCTATTTCTAGCACAGATCGAACAAGGCGACGCTGGGATCGTGGTCGCTAACCTCGCCCGCCTTATCCTGCCAGGTGTTGATGTGCATGTGCTCATACTTGATACCCTTGCGCAACTCCTTGCTGATGAACATGTGGTCAAGAGCCTGGCAGTTGCTGTCGAACAGGTATGTGTATCGCTCTGTCATGGGGATCTTGGCAGCGTCGTCGATGTCGACGAGACCAGAGGTCTTGATGAAAGCCTGGATAGGTGCAACATCGGCGAACTCATTGAAGTCACCAGCCGCGATGATGTGAGCCTTGCGGTCCTTCTTAAGGATCTCAGCAATGAAGTCCTAGATGTTGTTAGTCTAACGCTGGGTAGTAAAGAAGGCTAGGAACTTACAGCAGTGACTTCAGATTGCTTGGTGCGCTTCTCAACACCCTTGTTCACGGGAGTACGAGCATCGCCATGCAGAGAAGATGAACCACCCTTGCTGCCAAAGTGAACGTTCACAGTGAAGAAGGACTTCTTGGTGCCCTTGACAGGCTTCCACTGAGCGACGAGGGGCTTGCGGCTGTTGTCCCAGACACTGTTGGCAGGGTCAATGCGGCCGGGGTTAAATTTCAGTGAGGGACCATCGAGGACAGCGTTGACATCACCGGCCTTGCCTTCGTTAGGGTTGACGAGCTCAACGGCGTCAGGTCGGTAGAGGTAGGCCTGACGAATGTTTCCACCAGGCTGACCACCGTCAACGTTGTTGTCGGGCACGACCTCAGCCCACTCGTAGATGACGCCGCTTGAAGCCTCAATACCATCGGCAAGGGCAGCGAGAGTCTCGTTAGCAGAGACGACACCATCGTTAGAAGCACCGCTGTTATCCTGAACTTCCTGGAGGAAGATCAGATCGGGAGTGTGCAGCTTCTCGACGATCTGCTTAACAACGAGAGGCAAGTGCTCAGACTTGGGGTTCAGGTTCTCGGTGTTGTAGTCGGCAACTGTGATACCCTTGCAGGATCCCTTGCTGGTGAAGCTGACAGCAGGGTGCTCGGGGTTGGAGCGCTTGCCGACTTTGACGGCAGTCAGAGGAAGAATTCGGTAGAAGCCAAAGGCGTATGTCACAACACCAGTGATGTCGCCAACGAAGTCGGCGAGCTTGATGTCGTCGGGGTTCTTGGTACCGTCCAGAGGTGAGCCAATAACGATAGCCTCGGGGTTAGCATCTAGAAAGTCAGCCAAGTTCACAATTTGTTGCACGAGCATAACATACCACTGCCAACCATAGTCAAGCCACCCTGCTTGTTCAGACCAGAAACCTTCCAGTCACCTCTAACCCAGAAATCGCCGAAGTTGTTAGGTCGGCTAAGAGCATAACCCTTGGAAACAGTGACGAGCTCGCCGGAAAGACTCTCCCAGAAATCGAGACCGAACGACTTGGGCTTCAGCTTGGGGTTGTCCACCGAAACAAGGGTCTGGTTGTTGGGCACGGCAAAGACATTGCCCTCATCAAGCTTGGTAAAGTCCTTTCCGGGAGGATTGTAAGTATCCTTGCCGATGACCTTGGGCTTGAGCTTGTTGTCGGAGGACTTGACGACAATGTTCTTGGGAGATGAAAGCTCCGTGAGGTAGATGTAGTCCTTGTTTGATCTTATGACAGTTTAGCGATACTCTATAAATGATGTGACAAACTCACCTGTATTCCTCAATGAAACCATCGACAGTGATAACATCTCCTACAGAGACATTACCTACAGTCGACTTTCCAAAGATGTACAGTCCCTCAGAGGTAGCTGAGTTGCGATCAGGCTTCGTTGATTGCAAGTAAAAGCCATTGCTACCAATGGCTGTAACAAGACCTTCTACACCGGTGACATTCTTTCCCTGGTAAGGCGAGAGGAATCGATCACCATTGATCTCGGCGATGGTCAAGGCAGTGACCAAAGGACTGACGAGGGACGAGGCAAGGATTTGGAGCTTCATATTTGCGAACCGACTACCGTGAACAGAAAGTCCCTGACCTTCTTCAATTGATCATCAGGGCCATGGTCAGGTATTTGTATCCACGATACTACTCTAAGACCTACCTATCCTGGCGTTAGGCCTGGGATACAAAGACCACCCCTTACTGTAAAGTTTAACTCCCCTGTTCAAGAGACCCAGAAGAGATACCGATCCTCAACTTGGCAAAGGGTCTATCACTGTAATTTGACCTCGATTTGTCCCCCCAAAGCCACTGCCAAGCCTCCAAATGCCCTATCGATCTGGCACGTTTATCTATCTATGCGCTGAATCAGAGGCAGCCAGTCAGCGTTGATTGTCAGTTCGGCGCTTTGCCTCTTTCTGCAGGTCCCTTTTGTAGCCTGCGCTTCCTTGCTGCTTTTTCGCCTCGGCAATGGCAAGACGTTGATCAATTGAAAACATCCATTGGCTGAATCTGTCCTCGTGCAATCTTGCCAGACAAAGCAGGAGTTTGGTCGGAGATATTGTCTCGCGGAGCTGAGTTCCGTTCATGGACGGAGGGTTGGCGTTATGCAAAAGTTGCACTTCTAGCTTACTATTCGTTCTGCTATCCAAATCAATCAAGTTTCAGACTTCACACTCAACCCTATCAGAACGCATAGACTGCTTAACTGGAATAATCAATTCAACGGGTATCTCCTTATCTAAAACTCCAATTATGTATAATAACATTCCTCCCCAAGATAAAGCTCTCAAATCGAGGTATACATAATAAATCATCAACCATAACCATTTACAGTATAGGGACCGAGGCGGCTCTCGTGCACACTTGGAATGAGCTCTTAGCCACACACGTGCATATCGACAGCTAGACAACCCTGGTAATTCAAGGGAACTAGTCCTGTAAACACTGCACGGCAAAGATAGAAAGCTAGGAGAGCTCCGAGATATCGGGATACTCCGACCTGGTATGCCTCAATTGATGGAAAAATAACTCCGCTCAAGAGTACGAGTGCGCTCTATCCAACCGCGTACCCAAAGCAGGTCGCGTCAAGAGCGCTGTAATAAAGGAAAGTGAAAAATCCACCTCCTCATCACCACACCTTCTATATCTCAAACTCGGCGCATTTAGTACTGGACTCGACTCATCCGTAAGGATCCAATGCGCGGTCTATAACAAAATATCCTTCGACCCTGTTGTTCAAACGACTCAAAACAAATATCAGCCAGAAGTTATCCGGACACATCGTCTCGGCTCTGGTGTTTGCGTCGTCAGGTCTAATTATTTGGCCACTGTGCTCAGAGCTCGCTAGCTGCATCGGGGCCGGCGTAAAGATTGGGTGCTGGTTCTGTTGTTGCTTGGATTATCAAGAAACTCAACCAGTGCTGGTTCCGACGTCGGGACCATTCGTGATAGCCTTCTCCTTGCCCTTGGAATCAGGCATATCGAGGTCGCGGTAAAGGTTGTGCTCGTAGATGTAGCTGATAACATCGTCGGGGATTAGAAAGTCGATTGACATGTTTCGCTTGAGAAGCAGCCGGATCTTTGTGCTACTGATGTCATTGGTGACGACCTATGATTATGTCAATACGGTGTGGCTCTCATACATCATATGTAACTGACCTGGCGAATGATGTGGATGTTCTTCTCCCATTGCTTCAAATTCGCAAGGGTTGAGTCAATCTCAGTTCCTGTGCGCTCGAGGGCAAAAACGCCATAGTTACCCAGAATGTGGTCGAGATCACGCTCGTCCCACACACCTGGAGTAGACATAGTCTGGATCAAATCAAGGCCAGCAAGGAGTACAATGCGGCAGCGCTTTCGGGTACCGTCGGTGCACTCGATGCCGCCCATGACCTCGTTGATTTCGTAGTCGAAGTGATCAAGCACCTTGGCTGTTGGGATGTAAGTTGGGCTCTCAGCCTCCCAGGGATCCACCATCAGCCACTTGGAAGTGTTCTCAGTCGCAAGTCTGCACATCTCAATACGATGATGAGCAGGCGCGAGACCCTTCTTCTTGTATGCATCGCTGACTATCAAACAGTTAGTTGTTGATCGCCTTGTCATAATTAAATCGAAAATCCACTTACCAGGACTCAAAACTCCAGCAACAACCTCAAAGTCTGGTCCTCGTTAGTGTTGTCTCAGGTGTTGCAGTGAGCGATCAACCTACTCTCATTACGAGCATGGTCCCGGGCCATGGGAAACATTCGAAGGCTGCTCGAAAGTCAGTTACAGTCCAGAAAACTTGTGATCGTTTCGCATAATGTTTGAAATATGAGGCAAGCCTGTAATATCAAAAGGAACGATGGGGTGAGAGTGAGATTGTGCAGGAAGAACGTACTGGAGGAATGTGATTGGGCTGAAAGAACCGCAGGCCACGAGGCATAGCGGAGTTTTATCCGGAGAGCATGTTCGCTGGAAGCGGTGCGAAGGGAAGACATAGTCCTCCCTGGTATGGTCCTTGACGTATTGGTAGTCGCAAGCCATTTTGATTGTGGTTTGGATGTTGATAGTGGTTTCTGAGAGATGGAAAGTGGCGGGTTGTGCGGAACGAGGGTTTCGCGATCCGACAAGGAGCGGCCGGCGCCGGCGGCAGGTGACGGCGAGCGGGAGCGAGGGGCACGGCAGTATCGGTCCAGAGACCGAACTACGACCGAATGTTGGAAAATGGGCGGGCCCGAGCAGATGGATCTGTTAAATCGTTGAGGAAATCAGGCGATAGTTGAGATAGTGGACGTGGCAAGAATGCGGTTGTTGTTTTGTCGAGGATAGCGCAAGTATTTGACGAACCGAGCCGATGTGTATTCTAGGCGGGCGGCGATGGCGGGGATTCCGGGAGGCAGTACAGTAAATAATTAGAGTACTGTATTATAGTCGATGATACAAGGCGAGTTTCGCAAAATCGGTTGTGAGTTGTCGCTTATTGATGAGAGTAGATATTATATGAGTGAATTTGATTGATGTTAAGTCTGAAAAAGGTGAGAGAATTGGGTTGAGTTGAGTTGAGTTTAAAGTAGAGGAAGGAAGGAAGGTTTTCTTTCCGGGCCTTCTGGACTGGGAGAATTAGAATCGAATCAAATCTCCAGGCAGGGCAGGTAGCACCTAGTGCAGTTTTGTAGGCAGAGGCAGGCAGTACCTCAGAGGCTAGACTAGCAGGCAGTGATGGTGCATCCATGCGCGTGCACAGAATCTTTGAACAGTGGAGACAGCATAAGCTATCAAACACTTGGTAGGTCAGTTTCAGGGCCTGATTCCATTGGAACCCCAGTCCCCGTCTTGTCAGTCACCCAAGAAAACTCTCCATCGAGCAATAATTCGCACCCACAAACAGAAAAGTCCAGGCCTTTGGCTTCTGGCACGCCATCGACGTCTGTGGAGTAACAGCAGGCTGTTGTTGTTTTGCACAGGGTGATACCTGGAATGGCTAGTTTCGCCTGTTGTCTCACGACTCACGACAACTTCTCAGAGCTCCTTATTGTTTGAGCTCTATCCAACAAACGCTACAAAGCTTTTTACTACATTGCCTTTATTGTAATTTCATTCACTCAGAACAAACCCCCCGACTACTCACCCAAATAATTCACGTCCTCTAACTGTTAGTGGCGGGGTATGACGAAGGCGATCTGAGCCACTCCACCGAGTTCCGGCTCGAGGGAACGTGATACAGGACAAAAGGACAAAGCACAGTGAGATAGTACAGGAAAGCATCAGTACAATCCTGGAGCTAGCAGTTCCCTGCAAACTAGACTGAAAGTCACCGGCCTTGGCTGCAAGCCTCAAAACCGTAACCTGTTGCAAGCTGGCCGTCCTTTATTATGCCAGTCTCATCAAGGTCGTTTGTACGAATTGAATGTACTCTTTTAGATGTGGTCCTATAGTGCAAGAAATAAACTAGCTGTTCTAAAGTGCAGTAAGTGGCTGTGTTATTTTGTCTCTGGTAGCATTGAAACCAAGTGGTTATTGTAACAATCCTCTGCAGACCACAACCAATATTGTAACAGCTTGTCTTGGCCTATGTCGATCAGAGCCTTAAAATAAAAGCCTCGTGGTTTCTCGCGGCATCTTGGTTTGTCTTTTACTTTCCCAATCTGACTTGATTGCACCACAAACAAAGCTTTGTCAGCATCGTGATTCAATCAGATTCCATACCCTGCCGGGATATGCGGGGTGATTTCTGCAGCAGCTAGTAATCTTGATTATCAGAAGCGTTGCGTTGTCGGGAAGTTTCTTGTTGAATTCGCAATTACATAAATAGTCCGCGCAACTACGTTATCTCTAGGGATCGAATACGACTACATTAGTTAATCGTAACAACTGCAGTAAATCTCTTACAAAGGAATAGCAATCTGTTATACATTTAAACCTCTCTTGCAGCGATAGACTCCACGCTCATCCCTGAAGCTTAACACCGTTCATTGATGCATGCTACTCCACCGTTCTTAACGGCCTCCATGATGGCGAAAACTGCACCCTGTCTCAAAAGTTGACACGAACAATCAGATCATACTGAACTTTGTCGGTAGTCTTTTAGCCTAGATCTCTCAACAGTCCACTCCCAAATTGTATGCTCTATTTTCGGAGAAGCAGGAGAAACTATTTCCTGTAGTTCTTTTTTCTTCCATTGAACAATGTCGAACCACCAGCTGAGACTCTTGTCAGAATGAGAGATTACAAGTTCCTGATCACATATACCAAGTCCTAACTAAATCCACCCAATCTATTATAGTTCATGTCAAGGATTTAGATTCACACATTGCGCCTTCTATATGAGAGAGGCATTATTTTCACCCTTTCGGGTCAAAGAGTTTCAAACAAATGCTCGCCTATTCACTAGTGAAGCGCCGAGAAATCAGTTATGACTTTGAGCTGTTTAGCGGACCAATTGATAACTCAAAAGACAATAGGGAGAGGTCCACTATGGCCCCCGGCCAAAACTGGCGTTTTTACTGCTGTTTCTGCGACGATAGTCCTCAGTCTCCATCGTATTGCATTGCGATGAAGGAGTTTTAGCCGGTTCCGCTCTGGGGTGAGTAATGGGGCTTCCGCCGACAGCGGACCAAGAACTACTTGCTGTCTTTCTAAGCTTCGGAAATTCGGTGTCAGCAATCTCAGAAGCATCCCGAGGTAACAGTTTGTTAATCTTCTGACAAAGTGCCTAGAGATCTGATCCTCAAAGGAGAGAATACTGTCTGTCGGGGATTGTGCCGAGGAAGGAATGGGTATAAGATGGGCATAATGCACGGTATATGACCAGGTTGAGAGACATATAGGAAACAGCAACTTTGAGCGAGGTCGGTGACTTTGAAAGATCCACCAGAATTCAACAATTGGGGTAATTCGGACTTTTCCTTCTTTCAGTTGACCAGACCTGTGCCAATCCTCTATCTTTCTAGCTTAAGCGAGCGTTTTAGATTGTCACATTGGAGGCCGTAACCCTCTGGCTCTTCCGTAACTCTCCTTCACTCCACTATCCAATTTCATGACATTGACAACAAACTTGAAAGCATCACTCTAGTAACTTGCTAGCTCAAAAAGTGATCTCCAGTTGTCCTTACGTGAAATGGACAAACAAGATCAGACTGCGGATCCGCTTCCTCTCTTCAAAAGCGCGGGGGAGTGGATAAACCGTAACTCATCTCCCGAACATGTTTGCGGGGAAGTGAGTCCGGGATTTATTTTAACAACGTGGAGTATGGAACCTTTTTTCGTATATGCTATGTACGGGCAGTGGCAGTGGCGATGGCTCATATGACCGGATACAAGGTCAGGGTACCTAGAGATTGGACTATCAAACTCAAAGCCAAGATCTCAGCGCTTGGGGCCTGAGGATCAACACGTACTGTACCAAAACAACTCTCCTCAACCCCAGGCTTGACTAACCCGGCAGTGGAATAGCTCCCCACATTCAAGTACGGTAGAACCAAACTTGGGTTCTCTTGTCCTTTGCACCGCCGCGAGCTAGAGCCAAGTTCCGGCCATCCGGAAGATGAAGACCAAGTCACAGTAAGCAGATCAACTCTATTGTATTGTAGGCACACGCTTCAGTATCCAAAGTCCTCCCATACAACCTTCTCCCCGTGCAACCACCCTTCAAGCGCAGCCAGCAATGCAGGTGCTGTACACAGGAAGAAACGGGCGTTGTGGCCCTTGAAGTTTTCTACATCGTCCGCGCCTATTCGTCGCTTGACAATCTGTGTACCAGCCTTCTCTACCTCGTCCAACAAACTCTCCTTGTCCTTGTCCGGTTGTCCTGTGACGAATAGCCTAGTAACACTTGCGAGTCCTGGGATCCGGGAGAACGTGTCACTAGCGAGTGGCAGGTCTTCGTAGCGAAGGGTCCAGAGTAATGTGAACGGGACGTTGTGCTTCAGTATAGCTTGTGCCTGTGCGAGGACAGGCGTGATACCTACACCTGCAGCGACAAAGATAGATTGAGGACCCTGCGACTGCAGGGGGATACGGAATCCCTCTTCGCCGCCAAAGCCAATGACTGGAACCTCGAGAAGCACACGTGAGTTATGTTTTCTCAGAAAGTTTGTTACTGGACCATGTTTCCTTGTTGTAATCTGTAACTCTTTGCTGTTGCCCGGTGGACTTGATACAGTAAACGTTCGCACAAAATCATCGTTGATACTTTGAGGGTCATGATCCGCCATATGACTGTAGCCGTTCGATAACTCGGGTTCAAAATCCAGAGTGATGTACTGTCCAGCATGCCAGCTCGTAATGGGCTGCGGAGAAGACAACTCAAACGTGAACCGATCGATAGATGGTGTAAGAATTTCCCGGTTCTTCAGAGTTGCTGTCACAGACTTTGCGTTGTCGGAACCAACATGTGCATCGTGCTCTGAAAGTAAGTGGCGGACAGGCGGGTTGTAAGGAGAGTATTCGCCTCGAGAGCCACGAAAGGGAAGTCCAGATTTGACAAATTTTGCAGCGGTGACTGAGATCTTGATGGCTAGCTTCGTCCTTGCGAGAAAAGAGGAGGCTTCCTCCCCGACAAGTATAGATGCAGTACCTGTAAGGTAGAGAACATCGGCAGTATTGTAATCTGGGACTGCAACACCGACTAGAGGATTGACTTTGAAGTTGCCAAGTGTCTGGTATAATCTGTTTCCCGAAACTAAGACAACGTTAGTTTTATCATTTGAAACGGTTGTTTGACTCACACTCTGGATAGATCAGTTCAACCCCATCTTCCTCATTCTTGATCACTCGTATAAAACCAGGACTTCCTCCTCGGTGGTTCGTATCCATCGCCTTCCCATTTGTGCTCGACAAAAATATCATATCTGCCGCTGCGACTATATCCAAAGCTTCTTGTGACAAAGGAAGCTTTTCAGAGACGAGCTCCGGTTTCATAGCATGAGGCGCAATATCCTTCTTGTTGAGGTACTTGGGACAGTTACCCAGGCTCCCAGTCACAGCCATGGCTAACTGAACACTCTTTCCTTCATCAACAGTAGCGCCAGCAATCATCTTTCCCGCTAGTTTGACGCGATCTCTCGTCTCAAGATCAATAGCCAGGCCCGACATTACCTTTCCCTCACCATCATTAGGCCTGTTGATCGCGCCTTGCTGCATACCTTCCTCATCGATCCCATCCCAAAGAGCTCTGAAGACAGGATCATAACGAGTATCAACCGAACTGTTCAATGCGAGAACATCTTCCGCCACCGGTCTTGCAAATCCGCGCTCTCCACCCCAGATGGTAGTCCATGGACGACCGGCTTTGTCCAGAGTTCCCAAAGCTACCAAGGAAGAATGCATCACCCGCAACCCATAACGATCTGCTAGACCAGGAAACGTTGGGTTCTCCAACTTGGGAACCTTCAGTTGCTCATGCATAGCGATCTCGCCCTCGTGCCATTCTGTTGTTGCCGAAGGCATGTTGAAGAAATATCCGTAAGACTGAAGCAATTGACTTGAAAATTGATACTGTAAGTTGTGTGCCAAGTTGATGTTGACGAGATTCAAGAACCAGAATTTGATCATGTCTCTTTAACTTGTCAATTTAGTCAATTATATGTCGTCAGAATGCCGCTTCCAAGTTTGAGTTCGGCATGTTGACAAATCATCAGCACTGTCCCCTAAAGGGCGTGGTTGATTACGATGTGCTACAGTGCTGCACAAATGTGGCATGAGTTGCAACCCCGACGTCAGCACAGAAGACAAGTTTTTGGAGGGTTAACTAAAAAATATGACGATGCATCACTTCTATTCAGTTATCATACATAACGAAGCCACCTATGAACATCGCCGTTGCGCTTCGTAAGTCATTATTAATACCAGCCTTTTCTTACATGGTTGGCCTTTCACCAACCATATCTTCCTCGCTGTGATTCAACATCGTAGTTATAGGGAGGGGCCCCGTCCGGTCTGGCACTTGCTGAACGCGGCGGCATGGGGTTGGTCAAGGTTCTAGTGGGAGGTTCCCGTAGAGACATGGTCCCTGTGTTGCTACGGGGCGGAGGGTTGAATTGACGTCCCATCGCAGGTGCATTCTGCTGAGGGTTTATATTTGTCGCTGTGTTGGTGCGTCCTCCCGGATTGTAGGCTTGATATCCTCTCGAGCTAGGTGGAGGTCCTTGCGACAGTGCGAATGATCCCATGGGTTGTGTAAAAGTATCCATCGGGCGAGCACTGGGCGCGCGAGCTGGTGGAGGATAGAATGGCGCATTGCCAGGATGCATAGGTCCAGGGCTTTCTGTATATCGACCTGGCATGGATGACATTGGATCCATCACCGGCTGGCTTGCCGGGTACTGATTGTAATTCCCTTGCGAGTTCATGGTAGCAGTGCGTGATAGAGGTTGGCCCCCATAGTTTACAGGAGGAACTTCAGGCACGGGAGACGCAAGCCGACCATAACCAGCTCCGGACCTAGAAGTGGCCCGAGATGCGATGCTCGAGATGGATGCTGCGGTACCCCGTCGGGTCGGCATAGCTACATCTGGAACGGGAGGAACATCCGTGCCGCCAGGTGTTCCTGGACGTGAAGTATAAGGTGGCAGAGTCATCATTGTGTCGTTCCGGTTGAGCATAGGGGGGTAATCCATCTTGTTGACAGGGCCAACATTTGGCAAGGTTGGGAGAGTATTAGAAAGATCAGGGGGTTGCTTCTCGCCCTTCTTTTTGGTCGCCTTGATCTCAGCTTTCACTCTGTTGGCTTCTTCTCTGGCCAGAGCTTTGTTGACCGTCTTGGTTACAATCTTCATCAGAGTCTTGGTGACTTTCCGTTCACAGTACCCATGAAGGCCGCCATCAGCAGCAGGAATCCAATGCCACAAAAAGAAAACCCAGAAGAAAACGGCAGCCAAAAGGAACAGCGCCGAAAATACCCAAATGACCAGGGTGAAGCACATGCCAGAAAGAATCAATGCCTGTTGATAGTCTTCTTCAGCGAGGAATTTGATCTTCTCGAAAAATCCAGTGATAGAGTCGCCAACATTATCTGCAGTGGGAACCAGCTGTGCCTCGTATACCGACTTGAGTGTAAAGGCGTTGAGAACTTGACGAGGGCCTGAGCAGATGATGACACGAATCCAGGCTGGCAGAGTCAGTAGAGAGCAATGGTTTTTGAGAGGCAGATCTACCTTGAAAGTTGAAATATGTGAAGAGGGCAATGTATTGTGCGCCTTCTTTACTTTTAGTGAGTTCAGCAAAGACCATGAATCTTTTGAATCCTTGAGACCCAAGACGAATGGATTCCCAGCGAACAGCCAAACTGTCAAGATAGGATTCTGCAACATTGCCCCGTCGAATGACCCGAGTAGCACGAATACCCTCGTAGGCTAGGTTGACAAAGGAAAGAATAATACAGATGGAGAAGATCCATTTCGAGACGTCGAAGGAAATGGCAGGGTCGATCTTGGAAGACCAGCGATCGAAGACGAGGAGGTTGACGGCAGTAAAGCTGTCAACAACATAGACGGCGACCGAGACGAGAAGCATGAGCCAGAGATAGATATAAGCGAAGACGGTGCCGCATCCTCGACTCTTGAAGTCGCGGAGATTGATGTATTCCCATTTCTGATCAGCAATCCCCACGACCTCCTTCTTCCGATTTCCCCAACAGCATCCCATGATGAAGTAAAGACAGAAGTCTCTCGAGACTTTTTCGAAAAAAGAAGTGGTTGGAAAGTATCAAGTTGAAAGGTGAGACAATATCGTAATCCTTCGCCAGCGAAGGTCGAATCTACTGCAGTCGAAAAGCAGTTGAAACAAGAAAACGGACAGGCATAAAATGAGAATAAGCGATCGTGATGAAGTCGTGCTGCAACCGGTGCGCGAGTGAGTTCTTAGTGTAAAGTCGACCACATGTCGAAAGTCAGACGCTGGGAGTAATATCGTAGATAGAGTTGGTAGATTGTTAGGTGATCAAAGTTTCCAATGATCAAAGAAAAGATCCCAAAGAAAGTGAATGAGATTGTTCTGCAGATGGTGAACGCCTCTCAATAGGCAGAGTGTAGAGACAATACAAAGGTATAAGTGGGTTGTTCTTATTGGTGGCTCAATGACGAGATATTGTCTGAGACTTGGGGCAAATGGAATGAGAGAATGACGAAAACAGAAGACAGTAATCAAAGACTGCAACGATAACAGCTGCAGCTGCAGTACAAACCAACAATAATACCAAGAAAAGGCCGGAAGATGAATGAGAAAGAGTCTGGAACTGAACAAGTCGGGAATTGGGAATGGGAGGTTTCAAATGAGAGCAGAAGCGAATGGAAGGAACCAACCAGGAGAGTCCAAGCCAAGCAAATCAAAGTCAAATCGCATTGTTAAACCAGCATAACTTCAAACATGGAAGGAGCGGGGGTCAATAGCTTTGGTGCAACCCCTCCACTCGCTCTTTCCTATCATTTAGCCTACTAAACTAACTATAGGAAGGCATCAAGAGCATTTCCAGGGTTCTTTTGAGTGGCGCGATTAATCTGCAGGTACCAAAACGTCCAATGTTGGGGCACTGCTTTCTGGGTTTCAACAAGATTCAGTCAATGATTGGTTCTCAAAAAGAGAGTCGCGCTACAAAATCGCTGTCAGCAAGAGCTCAGTGGTTCTTGGGCCTCTCGCCTTTTCTCTGGGCCTGAATGGGGAAGTCTGGGCATTGCCGCTGGCATTTGTTCATTTCCTCTTTCTTAGTGGCTGGTTGTTTTCTCTCCTCCAACCGCCAGCCGGAATTCGAGAGCAAAGAATACGCCAGGTCTCTTCTCATCCAATCCTACGATTAACCGCCCAACTTCAGCGGTAATAACGATGGATAAAACAACAACAACAAAATCTATTCATATCCAGTCCAATACCGTGTTTGTACAACCCAAAGCGCGCAGCTGCAGTTCAGCTCAGGGCAATATTATTATTCTTCTTATGAATGAAACTTGGTCGGTGCTTCCGAATAGACCTCAAGTTTCAGAAGTGGTTGCATTACAACGAATCGTCACTTGCTTAACTGAAACATGCTAATAATCGGGCTACCTCCCCTCGCGTCAATCGATGCCGAAAACACAGAGAATCCCATGCCGGATCCGGTCGTGTTCTTGGCGCTTTGCGTCGTCGAGAATTATAGAAATGGACATGCAAATCTTCATTTCCCGTTGACTATCAAATGAACTCTTCGAGTCAGGCGCTACGTCGATCCACCTCTTTACTACAACGCGCCTCGGTTACGTTTCTCTACCTATCGTGGCGGTCTGGCCGTGGGATCAATCGCTAACTACACGCGAAAGATACTGAGGGATAAAGGCAAATGGCAGCTGGTCATTGCGCGCTGGTCATTTGTTATGACGTTACACGGTTGGACCCTTTCTTTGTTCGAAACAATTCTACAAGTAGAACCCAACCAGCAATGCTATACAGAAATCCAGGTATTGCTCTACGCCCTAAACCATTTTCACAAAGTTGTAAGTATAGTGGTTGGGCTCTTTGTTCGACGTAACAGAAATAGTATAATTTACAAAGAATCGAAGCATCGGTAGTGCTGGTGCCTCTTCATTATCACATCAGTAACATTACAACAGCAAAGCAACCATCATTACTAAATCACCAAATCCTTTAAACTTCTTAACCAATAACCAAATTAACCAAAACGGAGAAAGCCAAGTCTGCCATCTCTAGCGTGAACGACCGAATTTAGCAGTTGGCCAGCATTGTTTTCGAGCCTTGTCGTAGTTGACGATTAAGGTTTCTAACAGCGTATTGCAATGCTCCTTTCCCATTGAGTTTCGGAATTTCTTGCTACATGCTTCGCCCAGATACCATCGGTGGATTGGGTAATCCCATGACTGATAATACCTTATTATAGTTGAACCATTGGATGTGCTAAGACACTCACTCACCTTCGAGTTGGCCATGATGGGAATCCATTTTGCTCTATTCAGATGATAAAAGTCCAGGTTTTGCTCTATGCCCTAAACCATTTTTACAAAGTTATGAGCATGGTTGTTGTTTGGCTCTTTGTTCGATGTAACAGGAATAGTATCATTCACACAAAGAATCGAAGCATCGGTAGTGTTGGGGCCTCTTCAATATATGGCTGGAAAGGTTTCTTTGTTCTCGTCCCAAACGGACAGAGAAGAACATGGTAAAAAAGTCAACGATCCCTCACAAAAGCGAAGTAGTACTATAGCTATCGTGTTAACCAAGGATACATTGTCAGCTTCGTCGTAGCCATGGATGCCGAACACTCAACGAACATGAAAACTCAGGCTGGCCAACCTCAGAGCCACGTCGATGGGGACGAGGAGCCCATGTTTGAGTTTCTTGGAAAGCTCGACGAGAATGTCTGGATTGTCACTAGACGAGGGGACCCTCGGAAGGAACAGTATCTGGCCAGTCCCAGCAGCCCCTATGGGATTTTCCCAGATGGCAGTGTCTATGGCGACAAGGCACAGAGTCGCCAGAAAGTCGATGCTCTCAGGAATTTGATGTCGACACATAACCAAGCCCACACCATCCGCAATATTCTCAATCATGAGAACCTACTTTCGATCGCCGGCGTTATGCAGTACCAGGTTTTCACACAATGTCAAGCCCCTGACACTGAGCAGGGTAACGTCGAGTTACTCGTGTGGGATTTTGCCGACGCGGGCAACCTCAGCAGCCTCTTTCGCCACTATCCTGTTGAGGACTCCTCGCACTACCTCCCTGAGTCTCTCTGCTGGCACGTACTCCGTTCTATGACTCGCGCAGTAACTTGGCTCCATGAAGGGAAACGACTAGTGTACCAGCATGAAGGCGATGACCCGGAAGACGGTTTCAAACAAGACTGGCTGACTGTCAACACGGACTGGTTCTCTATTTTGCACCGCGCTATTGAGCCTAAGAACATCTGGTTCCAGCACCCTCGCGGTACCGAGACCTATGGTCAGTGCAAACTGGGCGATCTCAGCAAAGCTGCCGTTACATGCCACGCTGTTGATGGTCGTAACGAGAAGAAGTCCAATCATCGACCCCAAGGCTCACTTGGTATAGCACTAGCTACGCGTGAGGGATTCTCGCTACTGGAAAATCCTCGCCGAGTGTTAGATAGCAACCTTGATATGGCTGGGATGGACGAGGTAAACTCCCATACTTGAGAAAGCAATTCTACAACAGGCTAACATAAATGCTCCAGGGAGATCGCCCTTATACGGTTAGGGATGAGATCTGGTCTATAGGTGCCACTGTGTTCACTATGATGACAGGACATGCACCTTCCTTTTGCTGCGAGCGATGCGGGTGTTCTCACGTTCGATTCTGCGAGCGCGGCGGGTGTCTTGAGAGACAAGCTGCTGCGAAAGGATGCGACTGTCTGTTAGGAGGTTGCGAGCACATCCCCAAAGGTGTTACGTGTAAACACTCCATTAATCATTGGCCCGATTGTCCTCCCCAACATTACTGTTCGGAGGTTTCCATTAACATTCATTCGTGGCTTGCTCAAGCACGGTACTCGGATATGCTACGTACTGTGGTCAGAGAACTGCTTAGCTACGACCCTAAAGGACCCGAGGCATACAATTTTCGAATGTTTCGGATGTGGCAATTCGCCGATGCTATCGAAGAGGCGTATAAGGAGTGGAAGGCAGACACTGAAGAGGGCCAGGACTATGTCGATATTGAGGACGATATGGCGAGGAGGTTGCGAGCGAGACCCGAGTAGAGAGTATGGAGTGTCCATTTGCATCAACTGCCATTATCATTAATGGCCAAGTTTATAGTACGATTTATGTATATTGACGGAGCTTTTTCTTTTGCATAATAAACATTGGGACTTCAGTATCCGTACCTACCTTGGTAACCAGCTAAACAGTAAACAACCAATGATCTTACACCACCAAACTGTCAATCTACAGAGCCAATGAGGTAAAATCAGTCACAAAGCTCCCCACATCGGGCCCCGCCAAATCGACAAGCCTTGAACCAGATGAACCTGGCCTGGGCCGACCTGAGCCGTCTCCCCATTTCAATTCAATTCAACTCAACTCAACTCGACAACTGTCAAAGCTTCGACTCGGCACAACAAAGCAGGCCACTTGTCCGTCTCCAAACAAAACTCGCCTTATTTATCGTGTTCTTGAATATTAGCCATATCGCTCATCATATACGAAACCCCCCAACCAACAATAATCTGCCGATAACACTTCGATCATCATGTCTATCTCGCACCCAACGCCTCCTCTCCTCCTTACGAAGCGCCTCACGGCCTTTCTCAACGCGAATCGAACCCCTCAGCTTCCCACGCTTCTTCTTACGAGTCCCCACGGCAAGCTCCTCGCCCACGCCAGCCCGCACCCCGTTGCTTCTCTCCGAACGCATGCCACTGTCGCCGCCTCTCTTCTCGCCATACACTCAACCTCTGCGCCTGCGCTGGCCGCGTCGTTGCCTGGTTCGCGCACGCCCGATCCCATTGGCAGCTCGCCGCCTGAAGAAGAGGGTCTGGAAGAAGAGACAGATCGCTTGTCGCAGAGCCAGCAGCTCGATTCGCATAAATCTGGCAAGGGAAGAGGCATAAAGCCAGCCACTGTCACAGTCCAGCTTACGAGTGGTACCGTTGTCATTCGCAGGTTGAAGTGCGGTCTTCTTTTTGTTTGTGTCGGACCTGCAAACCCTGACGCTGCAGAGCACGGTGGACCTAACCTGCACGATCTTCAAGTTCCTCCTGGCGAGTCTTCGCACGTTGGCAGTCCAGATGGCGCGGATAGCATCTTGAGTACCGGCGCGCAGACAACAGCCAGTCTTGATAGCACCACTGGTTCTGCCGCAGCGGTAGCTGCCCTTCGTCGTCATGCCGCTGAGCTAGCGCGTTGGCTTGACGACAAGCTGGGTACGCTCACTGTTCCAGAGGAGGGTGTGGGTGTGGAATGATGGCATCGCATTGAGAAACAACGATTTAACATAGATGGCGTTGAGGTTTCATTTAAACGAGGGATACATGAAAGGGCAATGAGAGCGTGGGCTCCACGTCCAGGCGTTGGGGACCGTTTACATGAAGGCATATACAAAGGGAGGCATAATGCGTAGTACTTTTCTTTTCGCTCAAACAATGATATTAATAAACAAGGCCGCTCAATAAGGCTCGATATTGTATAATCCCATAACTCATTTCTGTCAAAACGCCACAACACAGAACGCCTCGATATGCTTTTTTTTGTTCCAAGACCCAGCGATTCCAACGCTTCCCAGGTACAAGATTTGTGCAAGAAATGGCCCTGCGAGTTATTCAATGCTCATGCGCATAAGACCATCATGGGTATCAACCATTCCCTGAAACCCGACTCTTCCTTTGCTGTTGAGTCGACCGGCCGCAGAGCTGCTGCCAGACAAATTTCCTGGTGTGCTACCAGCCTCACTTGGAGCGCTGCTGCCCGCTTTATCGCCACCATTACTTCCAGGACGAGAGCCCCATGACATGCCGTCTCGTTGGAGCGGACTCTGAGTGACGGGTGAATTGTGAACGCTCATACCGGGACTGACGGCTCGACGCTTAAAGCTGACGGGGTCGAAATCATCATCACGGCGACGTTTACTATTGATCTTTCGGGTGATTTCTGCAGCACTAGGTGGTTGATTGCCGCCATTGTGCGGGGCCTTAGTGGTTAGCATGTTGTCATGGACGAACAAGGATGTACTTACAGTAGCTCCACCGACTGACGGTGAGTCCATCGCCACGTCCTCACTGATACCTGAGGATGATCCTCGCGGGAGAAATGCAGCAGGAGGCGGTGTGGTCCTGGCGCCACCAGTGCTACTTGACTCTGAGAATGTTTCCCAGAAAGTCTTGCCCTTTGAGTTCTTGATAGCATGTCGCTTAAAGCTGCTAGAAAGGCCCATGGCTATGTCGCCCATAATGTCGTCTTCGGGGACATCATTGAGACCTTCTTGTTGCGTTAGTGTAGGCGAAGAAGGAGCTGTTGTAGGCTGTATTGATTCCACGTTCGCTTCGGACATTCTGGGCTCCAACTCCATGTCGCAATCGCGGACTTGTTTGACGACTTCGGCCTCGCGACGAAATTCAGATTCTGCGGGGGTGCTCTCCTCCATGAGCGCAGCTCGGATCCGTGCAAATGTCTTTGTTTTAGGCTTCGAGGTGTCAGTCGCATGTCCATAACGTTGTTAATTGGTATAAGTGACTTACCAAAAGATTTCCCCGTCGTGTTACGACTCTCCGAATGACATTACGACCATCACCAATCCCGTCAACGTCGCCCATTGCTCGTGCCTCATCGGAATTCGCACCAGAAATGTGCAATTGATTAGCTTGCCAACTGATACTCTCACGCCGGGCTCGTGAAGAGTTAGTTGGTGGTGATTTGGATAGAGATGCGCCACTGAACCCCAGTCCAAGAGGCCCACGAGCCTTCTTCTTGGCTTGTTTGCGGGGTCTTTGTCGCTGTTGGAAACTCATGAGGCTGCTCATGGCAGGGGATCCAAAGGTCCCACCAGACCCTGGGCCGAGGACTGGACCAATCTTATTGACTTGCGGAGTTGTTACGTAGCTCTCGTCCATGTCCTCGTCCATCAGCTCATCGTCATCAGAGCTACTGGACGAATCAGAGCCGATTGCCTGACTCCCAAGCGAGCTGCTGATGTGCATCTTTTCCTGATTGCCCATAACGGACCATAGAGATGTTGATGTTTGTTCGGGTCCTGCATAGTGACTTCTTCGGCTCGGTATGTTCATCGCCCTACCACCAGCGGTGGGCGATGAATCTGGGGAAGATTCGGCGAGGGTAGAGTGATGTAGGCTTGTAGCAGCTCGGGAAAAGTCGAGACCACGAGAGCGACGAGGAAGGATGTTGGTGGGAGATGCGTATATCTGGGAGTGATCGAGTTTAGGTGATAAAGGAGCAGGTTTGACGTAGGAATTCGCAGGTGGTGGGGTGAAATCTCGCGGTGGCATTTGTATCGAGAAGCCGCGATTCGAGAAATTGGGTCGGCGAGGCGTGACTGGTTGGGGAGTCGGAATACTAGTGTCGTCCTTTGATGTCCGGCGAGATGCCTCGACTATTCGTGGTGAAGGGGAAAGTCGAGAAGGAGTTCCACCTCCATCGGACATGGACCGCGTTTTTGTCATAGGCGACCGAGGGTGACTCCCTGGAGCTGTTTGGTCGTCGTGCGCTTTGATATCGTCCATGACTGCGGTGTCATCGTATTCACCAGCGATATTTCGGAAACGATCCATGACGGTTTAAGCGGACGTTGTAACTTCGTAAATTGGTTGTCGAAGGATGCTGTTACCGGCCCTGACCGCAGAGTTGATCAAGGCGCAATGGATATATGGATGAATACAAGTGTCATGGTATCACAGACTTTGGTATGAAAAAGAATTGTCGCAGAAGGTTTGGAATGAAGGGATGCAAAGCGAAAGAACGCGAGGATTGCGCCGAGTGGGCGGTTACAGGCACAAGCAGCAGAGTAAATAGAAACCGATCTCTTTTAGGTTTGGCCGCTAATTTAGTCCCACAGTCCAGTCCAGGCGGGCAGCGGCTGAGGACGGCCCCGCAATTAGCAGGAGACAGTCATCGTCAGCAATGAAACATTGAATCGAATCGGTCTCGGTAATTTGTATTATGGCGAGTATGGGTACTATACGATCCGTTCGACTGTCTAAACATATCACACCTACTGCGCTTCGCTACATAGTCGAAGCTCTGCTCATTGAGCTGATTAAAAGGCATGTCTCAACTCTACCACGTGCATGACAATGTACGGTAGTTGACCTATCATGACAATTCTCGGCAAAGGCATGCATCTCGGTAAGATGCAGTAACTCACGCAATAAAAGCACAGCGCCAGGGTGACAGAAGAACTGGCCGCTGTGAGCACAAGAGATGATAAACTTTGGTCACTTTATGATAAGTGCCTAATCAACTGGGTCTGGATCGACTCTGTTTTGGCAAGCTAAGCATTAGAAGGTCTTTCTTCTGTTACTGTCCATGTAGATATGGTTGATGGTGAGAGGTGGGGGATGAGGACAACACTTGAAACCACAGGGCTCGGAGCACCAAAGACGAGTAAACTCCAGCTTAGAACAAGGCATACACCGTGAAGTGTAGGCACTGGCCTTTGAGTACTTGAGTAGACATAGGAAATGATATTGTCGTAAGAGAGTCTTGAGTTGCTTGAAGTTGTATACATCCGCGAACTGCACTTACCCTACACTTTTGGCATGTCGAAATCCTGCAACTTGCTTATATTCTCAGTAACTTTACATAAACTATGCCGATATGCAATACGTGTCTGACGTAGTCTATTAGAATTGGTCAACTTGACGTTGTGACGTGGTTGATGTTACAGTCTCTTCTTCTCTTCAGTGAGAATTGAATGATGATAGTTACGTCAGAACTAAGTGGGGTTATCAAGTGGAGGGGCAATCAACACTCTTTTCTGCAGCTTCACCACAGCTAAGACAACTTTCATCAGACTCATTAATCCAAACTGCTTACCAAAACTCAATGAGCCTTGCAAGAGCAGCACAACGCATCAAGTCAATTCAGAACTTTCTCACTCGACCTACAGTTCCTCAAATTTCTGCTGCCGCTGGACAATCCAGATTAATCACCATGGCTTCTACCACGGATACCAACAACTACAAGTTCAACCACTCGATGTAAGTGCAGATTATTCAACTAAGATCAGATAAGGCATTCAGAAACTAACTAAAGTAGGATTCGAGTCAAGGACCCCAAGGCCTCCGGTATGCTATAGACACCCTGATGTCCACATCGACCCTGAAGAACCGAGTCTCACTCTATCTACTCAAACATACCGAGGAAGAAAGTCTTGGCACCCACTGACACCATTACAGCTAAATTCTATGAGTTCCTGGGAATGAGCCTTGTCAAGAAGCTCGAGTTCCCCGATAACAAGTTCGACCTCTACTTCTTCGGCTATGATTCGCCCAAGGCCCTGTCTCACAACAAGAGCGCCTTTGACAGACAAGGTCTCATCGAGCTGACTCATAACTACGGAACCGAGGATGATCCCAACTACAAGGTCAACAACGGTAACCAGGAGCCTCACCGTGGCTTTGGTCACACCTGTATCGCGGTCGACAACATCCAGGCCGCCTGCCAGAGAATTGAGGATGCTGGCTACAAGTTCCAAAAGAAGCTTACCGATGGACGCATGCGCAACATTGCCTTTGTACTTGACCCCGATGGTTACTGGGTTGAGGTTGTTGCCCGAAACGACTACAAGGAAACCGAGAACGTGAAGGAGACAGATGTCGCTACTTACACCATGGTTCGTTACCCTCAGTATTTGGCCTTCTGGAACCTGCAGCTAACAGACTAGAACCACACTATGCTTCGTGTCAAGGATGCCGAGAAGTCCCTGAAGTACTACCAAGAAGTCCTTGGCATGTCTCGACTCCGCACCCTGGAGAACCCCGAGGCTGGATTCAACCTCTACTTCCTCGGTTACCCTGGCGATCAGCCCTTCCCCGAGGGCAAGGATGACAACGCCGTCACCCACCGTGAGGGTCTCCTTGAGCTGACATGGAACTACGGCACCGAAAAGGAGGAGAACTTCAAGTACCATGACGGTAACAGCGAGCCCCAGGGCTTCGGACACATCTGTAAGTTGATCTGCGTACAAGTGGGCGTGGACAACGCTAACGAAATAATAGGTGTCTCGGTGGATAACCTTGAAGCTGCTTGCAAGCGATTCGAGGATATGAACGTTAGCTGGAAGAAGAGACTTACAGACGGACGCATGAAGAACGTTGCCTTCTTGCTGGACCCTGATGGCTACTGGATCGAGATTGTTCAGAACGAGAAGTTCTCTGGAAAGGAGAACTTCTAGATGTCTAGATATGTCTATGCCATAATCTGAGCGATCATTTATAGCGACGACCAAGAAAATAAAATCAATTCATCATGAGCTTAAGCATCAAAGCTAATTGTGTTTGGAAGTTATGAGAGACAAATCAGTTGGACAATCGAGAAGCACAAATGATGTGCAAATTACGAGTACAGTTCCCTTGTACCCCAGCTTCACTGCACAATGAACCGTTGTCCTTGTACCCTGATAGATACATCATTTTTATTATGTGAGTATTATCTGATAGTTTCTTCTGCCAGTTGACTTACGCGGACAGCATATCATCATGCCCAGGCTTTCAAAATCGTTATGAAATATGTATTCAGACCGCAAGACGTGAAGCATGATAGATAGGTGGTCTGAGACATGCAGTGGCTAGCGAACCTTCAAGACCACTGTGCCTCATTATACAGCACAGTAATCGTGGCACAGACGTACCCGTACAAAGCAAAGCAAATAGGCAATGCATCTGCTGAATTACCCCACGACGAGCTACTTGTGGCTTGCAGTAGCCAAACCTGGAGAAAATGAGGGGTAGAATAGGTACTCAGAACATTGATGGTTACTTTTGTTGCCCCGCCATTTTCTCTCCGTGCCATCTCACGTTCATCATGCAGCAAATTGACCTCTCATCTTCAAGCTACAAGTGACACAGCGATACAGTACCTTTGGGCTGCGCGCGTAGACAGAATTACCCCCGCGTCAGTGATCACTACTCCGTGGGATGCTTGCATGGGAGATACGGGCGTCTGCATTTCCATTTCCACCATTTCTTATTAAGGAGTTTTACTTTGAGAAACGATGATCAAGGCTGAGTTACACTCTTGGGATTGGAGGATCATGAACGGGTGGCGGTTATCTGTCTTATGAAGGACAAACAAAGACCATGCTAGAGAGGGAGCGTCATCTACTTCTTTGGCTCTTACAGTACTTATACTAGGCCGTGTGCCCTCTCACCTTGAGTTTTCTCAAGATACACACTGTCTTTGCAAGTACTGCACTCACATATACTACCATACTCACCATGTCTCCTTCAGCTACTTTTGATGCACCGTCCAATGGACAACCAAATCGTTTTAAGATTCTCGTACCCGAGAAAGTATCTCCAGATGGACTGGCTTTACTCACCCCTCACTTTGACGTCGACAACCGTAAAGGCTTATCGCCTGTGGAACTCGTTAACTTAATTCCCAATTACCATGGTCTGATTGTACGCTCCGAGACGCAAGTTACCGCCGAGGTGGTACAAGCTGGACGGAAGCTCCGAGTCGTTGCCCGAGCTGGTGTTGGAGTAGACAACATCGATGTTCCTGCTGCAAGTACTCAGGGCGTCATTGTTGTTAATTCTCCTTCTGGCAACATCCTTGCTGCGGCAGAGCACACAATTGCACTTCTCCTTTCCACTGCTCGCAATGTGGGGCAGGCAGATAGCAGTGTGAAAGATGGCCGCTGGGAACGGAGCAAGCTCGTGGGTGTCGAAGTTGGCCGCAAGACACTCGGTATCATCGGTCTGGGCAAGGTTGGCATGAATGTTGCCCGTATGGCTAAAGGCCTTGGAATGGTAGTCAAGGCTGTTGACCCCTATGCAAGCGTCGAAATGGCTCGCCAAGCTGGCGTGGAGCTAGTTTCTGGACTGGAGGACCTGTTACCCGTGGTCGACTTCCTGACCATCCATACACCTCTGCTTGCTACGACACTGGACCTGGTTGGTGAAACGGAGTTTCAGAAGATGAAAAAGACAGCACGCGTGCTCAATGTTGCTCGTGGTGGTGTATATAACGAAGAGGCCTTGATCAAGGCATTGGACGAGGGGTGGATTGCTGGAGCAGGCATTGACGTCTGGTCTTCAGAGCCACTGGCCACAGACTCTGCCGCAGCTAAACTCAGCAAGCACCCCAAGGTAGTAGCGACACCTCATCTGGGTGCATCGACGGTTGAAGCACAGGAGAATGTTTCAATGGATGTCTGCAAGCAGGTCCTGGAGATTCTCCAAGGAGGTCTCCCTACCAGTGCAGTCAATGCCCCTATCATTATGCCAGAAGAGTACCGCAAGCTGCAGCCTTCAGTGCATCTTGTTGAGAAGATGGGTCGTCTCTATACCGAGCACTTTGTGCGCAGTAGAGGCGGCATGTTGGGAGGTCGTCGATTCGAACTCATCTATCACGGCGACCTGGCTAGTATGCCCAATACCAAGCCGTTGTTTGCTGCCCTCGTCAAGGGGCTCGTGTCAACGTTCAGTGACTCGCACATCAACATGGTCAACGCAGCGCTTATCGCAAAAGAGAAAGGAATCGTCATCAGCGAAACCCGGGCAGGCGATTCGCCATCAACATATTCCAACCTGGTAACACTGCGGTCTTACAAAGCTGGTAGCAATAGCAGCGAACAGATCATTGAAGGCTACGCGAGTGATGAACAGGTCTTCATCTCTAAGCTGGACAGGTTCAACGGTGTTTTTACGCCAGAAGGGACTCTCATTATCCTACACAACTACGATGAGCCCGGAAAGATCGGAGGAGTGGGGATGGTCCTCGGCAAGCACGGTAAGTACATTTCTATAATACCGTTAAGTTTACTAACTTTAGAAAGGTATCAATATCAAGTTTATGCAAGTAGCCAGCCTGGATCCTGAAGCAACAAAGGGGGCTGATACACCTCCTGACCCGAAAGGAAACGAAGCACTGATGATTCTGGGTGTGCTTGGACCGGTGAGTTCTCAAGTCTTGGATGATTTGCACAAGTCCGAAGGTGTTCTTGATGTAAGTTTAGTCAAGTTGTGAGTGGTTGATTTTGAATAATGAATTACATCCATGGTCAATCAAAGTGAGCAAAACAAATTGATTGTTACAAACCATCCGAATTGATTAAACAAAATAATGGAAACCTTTTTATTGTGAGGTGATTAACTCATGATTTTCTTGTACATGACTTCATCCGGCCTTAGTTAGACAAACCAAGGGCATCATCGTAGCTAAGAAAGCGCCTCTTTTTTTTTTAGCTTCTCAAACGTCAAGATTTAGTGGAGTGGCCTGTGCTTGGTCAACGCATCGGGAATCTGGACCTGGTCTAGTGGTTATCCTGACCAATAGAAACATCCCTTGCTCTCCCTGGCAGCTCCCTGCGTCATCATGTTCGTGCAGTACGATATGCCCCATAATGGTACCTAACCTTAGCCAGGCCAGGGCTATCGTCCAAGGATGAGCAAGGTAAATTTCAGCGGCTTTCGTCCCACTTCTTTTCGCCTCGCTCGCTCATCGCTTTCACTCTTGATCAAACCTCGCCTCTGGGTGCGAAAGGTTAGCTCAGCTTCTAAGCAAGAAAGCGAAATCTTCAACAATTGACCGAACAGACCATTTGGCGTACCTTTCTCAGTCTCTGTCCGGTTTCGACATTGACTTTCTCAACACCCCTGTCTCAGCCACATTCCGGCTATTATCGTACAAGCTTCCATTGCCAAGCTTGCTTGTCCCTAGTCATCTGCTTCTGTCGGAAATTGATTACCATCCAGTGAACGCGTACATCTCTTACCTCTGTTATCGACATACGACTCTCGCGGCCTCCTCGCTTCGCCTCTGGGTGACGAGAAACATCTTCCACCTGCCTACGCGACATTCGATCTATCCATCCCGCCATCATGGCACACGCTCCGAGATATAATATGGGCTCAATACGGCCGGCTGTTATCGGTATGGGCCGAGTCTTCGGCGCCAGTTTAACAGCCGTCAATGCATTTCCTGTTGACACCTTGGGTCATCATGGCGAAGAGGACGAGGAGGGTACCAGCCTCTGGGTTCTCGCTGTTGCTTCAATGGTTCTTGTTCTCCTCGGTGGTGCTTTCGCTGGATTGACGATTGCGTAAGTCGCTTCTCTCTTAGCGATAAGCGACATAAGCTGACATTTACAGATTGATGGGACAAGACAGTATTTACCTCCAGGTTCTATCGGGCGATCCCGCGGAAGCGCAGTCTAAGAACGCGAAACGTGTGTTGAAGCTGTTGAATCGTGGAAAGCATTGGGTTCTGGTCACCCTGCTATTATCTAACGTTATCGTCAACGAGTCGCTTCCCGTTGTTTTGGATCGAACCCTCGGCGGTGGTGTTGCTGCCGTTGTTGGCAGTACCGTTCTCATCGGTATGACTGCAACTCTATCTGGTTTGAACCTCGCTAATTGTCACAGTCATCTTTGGTGAAATTGTCCCCCAGTCCATCTGTGTCCGATTCGGTCTCCCTATCGGTGGATACATGTCAACACCAGTCCTTCTTCTTATGTACCTTACCGCTCCTGTCTCTTGGCCTATTGCGAAGCTTCTCGACTGGATTCTGGGAGAGGACCATGGCACCCTGTACAAGAAGAGCGGCCTCAAGACTCTTGTCACCCTCCACAAGTCGCTGGGCGAAATCTCCGAGCGATTGAACCAGGATGAGGTCACCATTATCACAGCCGTTCTGGATTTGAAGGACAAGCCAGTCGCTGAAGTTATGACCCCCATCTCCGATGTCTACACGCTTGCTGAAGACCACATCCTCGATGAAAAGACCATGGATGATATTCTGTCTTCTGGATATTCACGAATTCCCATCTACCGCTCTGGAAACCACCTCGACTTTGTTGGCATGCTTTTAGTCAAGACTCTCATCACATACGACCCGGAAGATAGGATCCCTGTTCGTGAAGTGCCCCTTGGCGCAATCGTCGAAACCCGCCCCGAGACAAGCTGTTTGGACATTATCAACTTCTTCCAGGAGGGGAAGTCGCACATGGTACTCGTGTCTGAGTTCCCCGGCTCAGACCATGGTGCTCTGGGTGTTGTCACTCTCGAGGATGTGATTGAGGAACTAATTGGAGAGTGAGTAGAGGCCCCAATAATCGTGATTGTTGCTAATTGAATAAGGGAAATTGTTGACGAATCCGATGTATATGTCGATGTCCACAAGGCCATCCGACGTCTTACTCCTGCGCCCCGAGCCCGCCGAATCCATGCTGCCGCCACTGCCGCCTCTGTCATAGCCTCCAAAAAGGCTCCTGGCGACTCCGTTCTTATCGACGTTGACGAACACGATGAGTCACCTCACCGTGACCCCGAGACAGCGTCCTTCCATAGCAACTATGAAGGGGGCTTCCACAATGCTGCAAAGACTGCGATCCACATGAAGCGCCGAACATCTGATGGAGGCATAGAAGGCACTCCCGTCATTGTCAAGGCTAGTCTGGATGAAATGAGATCTAAGCTCCGCCTCGGACCTGCCAACCGAGCCGCCAACCCACGCAACAACACTCGCAGTCTCTTCAAGATTAAGCAAGGTCTGGGTGCTACTAGCGGAACCCCTCCTGATAGCTCAAGACCCCTGCCTCCTCGCGCGCAATCTCACATTGGTTTTACAAACACACAGGCGTCCCCGGCAAAAACTCAGGGACACGAACGAACACCATTGTTGGGTGTAGGCGAGGATCATGAAGGCGCGGAAGAAGACGAGTCCCATAATGACAATGACCGCAAGACTAATGGTACGCATTAAAGATAAGGATCACGTTGTATGGCAAATGGTACCGCAGTAGTGGCTCAAGCGCTACTGCGCTTTATTGCGCTTTCATCTTTCATGTTAACAAGCAAGACTTGGTCGTCGCAGGTGGCGTTAATAACAGCGTTTTGTGTAGGAAATAAATGCTAATACACTGGCAATCATATGTTATGAATAGCGTGCCCAATTATGAACTAGTCTTCCTTTTTGCATTTATTGTAACTATAACCGGGACACTCCCTAATCGTACCAGATAGCATTCATACCAAATCCAGGCTCTGGCGTTCTCACTCTTGCAACACGTGCAAGGAATTCATCTTGCCAACGGTAAATCTCAAGCCAACCTTCCTGGTCGTCTGTGATGGCTACCCACTCGTCTGTCCATGGACAAGGTGCAACTGCATTGCTGTGTCCGCCGCTTGTTGGCGTAGGGTTGAGGCAGATCTGGCGCTCAATGGCTCCGGTATCTGACAGCTTGAAGGCGGCAATGTAACCTTGCAGATCAAATGAGTTGGCGCGGGATGACGCGAAGAGGTATTTGCCAGAGGATGACAGAGTGCAGACATCAGCGCGATACTGTGTCCATCTATCGGGGATGCCAGGAGGGATCAGAGGATAGTGCTTGTGAGTGTACACAGGAAGACGGGTGGCTGGATCAATGACATATTCGCAGATACGGTTGCCCTTCTCCATGAGGGCGTAGAGGTAGTTGCCTGTTGGATGCATAGCCACCCATCGAGGGTGATCCTTCTCATCAGCACAATCCACAGATCCGACAAGCTCGAGTGAGGGATCGTCCTTGCTGCGACGGCGATGGGTCCAGAGTTTGTTGGCGCGAAGGTCGGCGGAGTAGAGATATTCCTCCTCAGGGTCAAAGACCATGCCGTGGATGCCAGTGTTGGGTTGGTAAGGGTAGTTTTGGACGTTCTCCTTGAGAGCCTTTGTGGTATCGTCTGTGGTGAAGACAGCACCGTGACCGGCGTGGTCGTAGAATGGGTTGCAGTAGACGCCGTAAGGAGGCTTGTTGGCGGCCAGAAGGAAGATGGCGCGGGTATTTGTTGTCGCAAGAGAGGCATTGGCTGACAATTTTAATAGGAATTCAAGTACTGGCGATATGCAACTTACGGTCGTGCTCCATGGGGTGAGAGACCTGATGCTTTATCGAAGTTGGTGACTCAACAGCGAAACTGGACCACTTCTTCATGGCAGCGCCATAGATGGCTTTTCTATCATGCTGTACCCCGAATGTCAGCTCATTTCACAGTTTGTCAGGCAATAGGCGACTTACACTAAAAGTCATCCATGAGATAGGCTCATCTTGGGGAATCTCGGTCCTCTTGACCAGCTTGAGAGTAAGAGCCTCATCGTCAAAGGCAAAAGTAAAGATGGCGCCTGGAGGGGTCCAGGTACCGACCATGAGATGATGAACAGGCATTCTGGCAGCGATTGATGTTGCTCTAAACTTGGAGATGAGTGTAGGTCGCATACAAGATTTCAGATGTAAGAAAAATGGTCAATGGTTATAGTGATGGAAGAACGAAAGGGGAGGAAAAGTTAGGCTTAAACATTTATCCCAGTGGAGGACCCCGCGGGATTAGAGCTATGATGGAGGAGGCTTTGAGCCGTAGCCGTGGGTCAAAGTCCGGGGGACGGGGACGGCCTCGGTAGTGTACGGCGGCAGATGGTACGGAAACTGATCGGACCTGATATCGGCACTAGATATGCGTGACAAGTATAAAAAGAGAAGCTGCTCCCAATTTTTTTGTTCATGATGATAAGAACGAAAGAGAATCAGGTTTCCTTCAATGTTTCATGATATTCATCATAACACCTCAATCGTTGCAGATTGTCTACCAACCTAAACCATAGGTACTCAAGACAACCCATGATGAAACAGTCATCTTTGCTATCCCATCTAGATCTCATCTAACTCGATCTCTCAGATCAAAACAACCTTGTGTTTACTCTTCATCCCAAGTCTCGACTGTTCTGTGTTACATTGAACATGCTTACAGGTTATATTCGACATGAATTATTATTCCCGTTGCCCGCTAACTACCCCGCATCACATCCATTGAGTTACCACCTCCCGCTTTCTATCAATATCAATATCGTATTCAATCCGAGTTGACCGAATCAATGTTTACTTTCGTCTGTGTCATGAGAGTCATCACAGAAAAAAAGAAAAAAACTACCTATCATGACGTACAAGTTTCTCTGTCCATTTATTTTTATTATGGACTCAAGACGGAGGGACCACTTCTAAAGCTTGGACGATTTATAGAGTACAGAAAAGTAAACAACAAACAAGGATATACCCGGCTCTTGGACCACTTCGTCATCGTTCAGCTCTGGACTCATGATCGTGGTCTGAATGATAGATGCCAGCTAATTTGAGTATCGTATAGATTCATCTGTGCATGATGGACTAAATATAGTTCAAATGCAGTTTTAAAGTCAATTGGGTTAGATAAAGACGTTACTGAAAGCTTCCAAACTCTACATTGGAATTCATGTTGGTTGATCAACGGTCGAGCTAAGATTTATCACCATTAGCTATGAATTGCATTCTTGAACCTCACCCGCATTACAGAACTAGTATTTTGATATGTACAAACTAATAGGACCGTCAGAAAAAAAGTAAACAAATTTTGTTACCAAGAATTCTACCATCCGAGCTTGTACACGCCATCCTGCATCGGCATCACCACCGTCACTGGTGCGATAAGATAGCTCCCCGTCGCCCCGTCAACGACCGTTCCCCGATAAACAGTGCAACGGCCCTGCTAACCTAACCGTGCCTTGACCTTCAGCTTGGCCTATACGACCTTGCTTTCCTACTAGTCCCAGTCCCAATTCCCAGCTCTTCTTTTCGACTTTCGACTTTCGACTTTCGACTTTGACTTCACCTGAGCTTTTTATTATCTTTGCTTGCAATGGCGTAGTAGTTCTCCCAATCTGCAGTCTTTGTTGGCTTTTATTTTCACCGGTCGGCGTGAGCGACACTTGTGCTTCTTCATTGTCGCTTTTCTCTCTTACCTTACTATACTCTACATACCTCTTCACTTGTACTGGAATCTGCTCTACACGGTGTGGAGGAGCGCGAGTACTACCTTACATAGTAGCTCTCATATAAAGCACAGATACAACAAGACACCATGAATTCGAACGACTCCAACAGCTTCGACCAGGTCCGAAGACCACGGCCAAGGTCGACCATCTTCGAAGGCTTCAGACATCGTCGTCAAGCCTCTACCGACACTCAATCCATCCAAAATCCCTTCGACGTACCCGTCTCTCCCATCCACCCCAAGATCATGGCCTTCGAGAATTACTCCAACCCCGGTGCGCTGGCGGAATTACAGTACAACCAGCAAACGTCTGCACCCCGTCTGCCACAGCCGCAGCAGCGACAGGACCGAGGCCGATCACAGTCGCCTACCAAGAGCAGCTTTGGCAATTTTACAATCATAACTGCTCCAGGCAAAGAAGCCAAGGGGTCGAAATCTCGCGACCCCTCCCCCACGAAACCAAAAAGACCAAAGTCTGCGACAAACCTTGCTGGTCTGCTCAAGCCCAAGACCCTGCGAAACTTGGGCAGATTCAATTCAGAAGATGATGTGAACTCATCCAAGGACAAGGAAAACCAAACACCAGAAGAGCCCATGGCGCCCTCTGCACAAACGCCTATATACTCTCAATTCGCATCCAGACCGCTCATTGACCAAGCACAGAGCAGTCGCCGAAGTATGGATGAACCCAGGCCTCCCACTGCTCAAGATAGCTATAGCAGCAGTCGAGTTGCTGTCAAGGAGCGACCAAAGTCATACCACCCCATACTCGGTGGGATGGAGCCACCACCGTCACCCACCAAGCCACGCACTTCCAATGATTCCCGTAAAGGATCAAAGGATTCGACCGAGGCTCGAAGTAGGACTGGTCGAGGTAAGGTCTTGAGCGTCTTTACTACATTCAGCCACAAGCGGTCCAAGTCGACGTCAACCGTGCCAGAGCCGACAACACCAGCGCTCGACCCCAAAGATATTGATAAGCACTTGGAAGCCATGTTGGATCGACGAAATATTCCAGAGAACCAGAGGTACAAGATGAGGAATTTGAGCGACACAATTAAGATGGAGTTTATCCGACAGGACTGGGCCGAATCACAAGGTTCTCGATCCGACAGGCCCTGCTCGACTGACAGCGCCAACAGCGGCTTGATTATCGAAGCAGCCACCCAAAACGAGGAGAAGCAGAAGCGATCAAGAGGCAAGAGCTTCAATCTGTCACGAGGCAGAAAAGAGTCCAAAGAGCCCAGTTCTCCCATCAAGAAATCAAAGGGCGAAGGAACACTAGGTCGCCATTTTAGAAGCAAGTCCACAGACAGCGTCGTCAGCGAAGCTCCATCCACCAGCTCCATCTCCAACTCTGCCATCCTCTCCAAGATCAAACTCAACCAAGGGCCTGCCGACTACGTTGCGTACCTTAGGAAGGTCCAGAAACCACAGCTTGTTGAAGTTGGCAAGGTCCACAAGCTCCGCCTGCTTCTGAGAAACGAGACAGTGGCATGGATCGAAGACTTTATCCAGCAAGGGGGCATGAAGGAGATCGTAGATCTTCTCAACCGTATCATGGAGGTTGAGTGGAGGTAAGCCAAGGAATAATGTGTTTCCCGTTACTGTTACTAACACCTAATAGGGAAGAACATGAGGACGCACTCCTTCACGAAAACCTTCTCTGCCTCAAGGCACTATCGACGACAGCTCGTGCCATGCAATACCTCGACACAATCCAGGCTGATCTGTTCCCAAAGCTTCTTCACATGCTTTTTGACCCTGAAAAGAAGGGTCCTAGTGAATTCACCACCCGTAACATTATAACCTCGGTCTTGTTCACGTATATCGAGTCTGCTGCCCCAGCTGAACGTGTCACGCGGGCGCAGAGAATTCTGGCTCACCTGAGAGATCCCGAGCCCGACGAGAACCAGCGTCCTCTGCCATTTGTCTTGGAAATGAGGCAGGAAAGACCATACCGAGTTTGGAATAAGGAGGTCGTCAGTGTCACTAAAGAGGTGTTTTGGATCTTCCTTCACAACGTCAACGTCGTATCCCTTCCTTCGGACCGCCCCTCGTCCGCTGATCACGCCAATGCTCCTTACAGCTACATGCTTCGGCACTTCCCACAGGAGCGACCACCGGTCCCAGCAGCACCGTATGTGGGCGGAGTTGAATGGGACGCGACCAACTACCTCGCCTCTCATCTTGACCTCATGAATGCCATATTGGCTTGTACGCCGACAATGGAGGAGCGCAATGACCTTCGCGCACAATTCCGTATTTCTGGATGGGAACGTTGTCTTGGCGGTAGTATGCGCCTTTGTAAAGAGAAGTTTTATGGCAGTGTGCACGACGGTCTTCGGACGTGGGTCGGGGCGGCAGTTGAAGACGGCTGGGATGTCAAGGATGTGCGATACGGCCCGCCCCCTGACGCTCGGACTTCGCCAAAGAAAACCGGAGGAGGTCAAAAGAAACCTGTCGAGGCGGCGCCAAAGATTGAGATGCCGAAGCTCGATTTTGGACTGGATAAGCCCTCCACTCCGAGTAGAGATAAGGATGTGTGGCTGTAATGAGCTGGCACACGTCTGAATCGGCCAGCATATGTTTCTTTTTGCATGTATTTCCTTATTGGTCCGGAGCTAAAGGTTGATTGTTGGTTGTTTGGTAGTCATGGTAGAGATCCTACTCTGATGATGGCATGTTAATGAACTGATGACATAAAACACAACTGTATTGTCGATCTATCGCCCCCTGAGTTGCTTGACACAAATTGTAGATCTGACAGTCCCGTAATACGTCCCTGTAAGAACAGCCACACCTAGTCTGCCCAGTCAGTAGTTCGCTGAGCCCTGTACTTGCAGCGTGTAATGAGCTTGTTGCTGTCAAGATTCCGTTACATGTAGTCTGTTCGAATCGTCTCTCATATGTTACTTCGGTGGACTTTAAAGGACTCATAGACCGTTGCTCCCTTGAGAACGTCTTCTTTAACCTTGTCATCAGCCGCCGTCAGCTTGGGCAGCAACTCAAGGACAGCAGAAACCTTGTCTTTAGGGATGACGACTACTCCGTTGATTGGGTCGCTAAATGCCAGGTCGCCGGGACAGACGAGGGTACCGTCGATGTCAAGAGGTACCTGAATCGCCCAGGGCACGCTACCTCCACCGACTCCAACTGTGGACAGCCCACGAGCCCAAATCTGCAAATCTCCGTTCAGCTTACCCAAAGAAAAGGGCCCATGTTACTCACCGGTAGGGAGGTGCTCTTTAGTTCCTGTATATCTCTGGCCCGCCCTGCCACGACAATGCCCTTGGCTTGGCACACTTTCATGCGAATCGCCATAATTCCGCCACAGACAGCATTCTTTTGGCCGTCTGGCTGTTTGATGACCACAATAGTTCCTACTTCTGTCAGATCAGCCCAATGGGTTCCTTCGGGAATGTTCTTTTGCGTCTCGGTGATGTCCTGTCCTTTCGGGGCGAACAGGACTGTTGAAACTGGCGCAACAGTAACCGATGTTCCATCAACCTCGGGAGAGCTGTAAAGGTTCAGATCGGCAACAAACCCGGCGCCTGGAACTTTTAGCTTGAGCAGGGCATCTGAGATATCGCACGCCGAGTACTGCTGCAGCTTAATCAAGTCTTGGGATTTGTAACTCATGCTGATTGCGTCCCGGAGCAGGAAAGTTAAGCGAATACGGACGAGTCGGTGAGCGAGGTCTATCAGTAAGTCGCAGATTCAAAGGATGAAGGCCCTTTTGACGTTGTAAGTGCGTATGCTGCCGGTTTAGAACTTGCCGGTAATCGGTGGAGGTTCAATGTTGTAGCGGGACTCCAAGCTCCACGACTCCGGAGCCTCCAATCAACCCAGACGTTCAGTCCAATCAGAGTCATTACCAATACATGTTAGAATGCACGGTCTCGGTGGGGAGGACAAGGTAGAGGTTGACCGAAGCCAATCACGAACTCGTGGAATTATTTCCAGGGCGGGAACGGGAAGTCGAAAAGAAACAGCCTTCTTATTCGCGGCTAAAACTGCGAAGCTAGTGACAGAGATAGATTAGGAGCTCAAGCGGAGCAGCTGGCATGACGTCCGTTGTTGACTCTTTTCTCTTTTGATAGCCCCGTCCAGACTATTCGTGGAATTGTGCGAAGGTTTATAGTTGTTCGTGCATGACGCAGAGTGTCGTGACTATCAGCTCCATCCCTGGTATCGAATCTGAATCAGTTAGTAAAAGCTCGAGATTTAAGAAAATGACGTGTCTTATAGACAAGGGACCCGATGAAAGAGGGTCTCAGAAGAAAGTCAGTATTTTCCCTATCACCGTAGCTATCCGTCTACCTATCTCCCTCTTTGAGCAACGAGTCATGACGAGACATTGTTAGGTGCCGGGGAGGCTGGTGTTTCAGGAAGGTTTTTGGAAGCGATTGAAACCTGAGTGGTGAATGGACAAGTTGCGAGAATGGATGGATGGGAAGGTGGGAGCTGGACTGAGGGGCACTTCTGTTCAAGGAAGGTACGACATACAAACAGTACTCTGCGGCAACTGCCTCTGGGCTCCTACTACTATTGGCACATTCAATATTATAGGCTTATATCACGAAATTAGTGATGGGAATGGTAATCAACAACATCTCGTGATACATGTCGATTTCTGGTAATGGTAAAGATTAGATGCTGCCAAAAGTACAGTAGATGCTACGCTAGCTATCTTAGGTGGGCAACTCAATCAACCCTTAACTAACCGCTCTACTGTATCAACCCCAGACACACAGACACTGGGGTTCTCTAACTCTGACATGGTGGTCCATGGTTCAGTCCAACAGTGATATTCTTGTCCAATTGGAGGTCGGGCTACTCTTCAATGGGATAGGAACTAACAGCAGCTACAGTATTATGGGACACACAAGTGATATCAAGCCTGACTCTGCCAAGATCAGCCGTTGTTGACTACATCTGGACTCATAACTTGCATGGTGGGAACGATTACTGGGGGTTAATTGGAACATGCGCCTTGTTAGTGTAACTACTGGGCCTTTGCCGGGCATAAACCAGAGGATCGAGTGCTATGCTCAAAGTAGCTTCAGATACTTGACGAACCTATGATATGGTCATGGCCTTTTGGAGACCCCTCCTAAATGAAGCCAGCACTCATAAATAGTGCCCTACCCCTGTCCCACAGCCCAGGCATGCACGAGGGCTACACCAACTGCTGGTATAATGCAACTAAATGATGCATGCCATCACGACAAGACTACAAAGTGGTAACAGCACTTTGCCGATACCCCTCCCCTCTCATCGCATCTCCGTGGGCAGTCATCGGTCTTGGAAGCTCGACGCTTGATCAGTTCGGATTCGGAGAGGGTCCGAATGTCTTCGCGTCGACTATCTTCTATCCTTTAGTTCCGGTCTGGCCTGGCTTGGGTTGATGTAGAGTTGTTAGTGGGTGCTGGGTCGGTTCTGGGGCCTGACAAAGATGGGCCCCTACAGTTAGCTACAATAACCTGGTCTGCTAGCCTACGTAGCTTTCGCTAACGTGGACAAGCATGTCGGGTGATGGAACTGACGTTGACAGACAGCCCACACGGAGGGATTTCTTGACTGCGGATCAACAATTGGTCATTCTGAAAAGCTAAAGCTGTTGAGATATTCTGTCCTCGTCGACGAAACGTCGACCGGCTAGTGTGTTCTTGGTCTGGTCTTTCGGGGATGGAGAAGACGGATGATCGACTGGAGCTGCAGGATCTCGCCTTGTCTAATACCTAGTGGAGGCGAACGGTCGGGAAATGGGGAGGCGTGAGGGGCTCCTTGATTTCTTGAAAGACGAGAAGAGAATTGGTTTCGGCCTGTTCAACTTTCTAACAGGAGCTCGGCAAAGCTCACTTGAACTGGATAGAGTATCCAGGGCCCATAAGAAAAAGAAATTAGATGGAGTATCAGGTTGCAGAGAGTTGTTGGTTGGTTGTGAAAGGCATGTTTGAAACTGGCCAGGATGTCTCCCAAGACCGTGGTACAGTTGTATTTTGCTAATTGTTAGTGTGATTAGGTCGTTCGAATGTAACAGAAGACTCGGTTGAACAAGAAGCACGTGGTGGGATTGTTTCAACACCTAAACCTGACCTACAGTAGACCTAGGGACCTGGACAGCGATACATCGTACTTTTTCCCTTCTAAATTCTGGCCAATGACAATCGTGGAATGTCAGAGGATAGCTCCTTATTAACGTGAACAGGCAGTCCTTCGACCAGATCATCCGCGCGGCTCGGCCCAAAAAAGACGATCCACAGGGCAGCGCCAGAGCCCAAAAGTTTGAATCTCCAACCTTACTTGACCCAATCCACTAAAACTCTGGCTGATGAGTGATCCCATTCGTATCGCACCGTCATCAACCTCACCTAAGGTACCTAGTACTAACTTACCCATACCATATCCTTCTACTGCTAAGATCTGCTTTGTCCATCCATCACATCGTGCTCCTAGCTTCAGTTGAGTTTCATTAAGCTCAGCTGGCTACCTAATTATTACCGTGACTCGACTTCAAACTGACCCAACGCCCACAAATCAAGTCTTCGCCCGCAAATTCGATCGAATCGCCGCTTCCCCCACCTTACTACGGCACCACTTAGGTTCCAGCCACCAGTTTCGTTCCGTCCCGTTGAGTTCAGTCAGTCAGTCACTCTCAGTCAAGCTTTGTTCTACTCTGCTTCACCTTTATTCCTTCGCCTCAAGTTACCCTTTGCTTGGCTTTCTTGGCCTAGGATCTCCCAACGTTACAGCATCTACTTGTCTCGTCCCCCCAGTCTACCTTAGTACCTAGGTAGGTACTGTATCCTGTGCCTTGGCCCCGGGTCGTTCTGATCCTATTCGATAGGCCCTGACAATCATCCTCGGTTGATCTGGAACTTGGGCTTCTCCTCTCTCGCTACTGCTACGTAAGTACAGTACAGCCAGTACGATACATACCATCCATACCATACCTCGCTCGCCCGTTCGTTTGCAAAACGGAACGGAACAGAGAGGGTCCACCCCCCACCACAGGCCCCAAAGACCCAAGACAAGACAAGGCCAAAGGCCAACCCGGCCGCCGCAGCCAGAGCCAGAGCCACTTGCTCCAAGATCTCGGAGCTACTAAAGCTGCCTGCACGTCCTGAACCTGTCGGTACGGAGCCTGGAGCCATTTGCCCACGAGCTAGGGTCGCTTGAACCCTGTACGCGACAATGTCGATAAAGTAAGCCTCTTTCGCGAACCTTTCTCTGAATCTCTTTCTCTGAGCCTTTCCTCTTCCCGTCCTGTCTTGTCAAGTTATTCTCAACCTTTCCCTCTTGTGATCTGGTTCACTTGTCCGCCCAGTCTTGTATTGCTGCAGACTGTCAGCCCTGCCGTTGCCCTGCTCCGTGCCCATACCAATACCCCCGTTCCGTACCTCTACCCGTACCCTTCTCCCGTCTTTCTCTCCGTATACCTCCTCCGTCTTCTCCGCCCTGTCCCCTCCGTATACGGCGGTCACGGCGCAGCCCGTCCCGTTCGCAGCCCCGCCATCTTCGGCCCATGGAGTCATGGACCCCGCCCTATAATGGACAATCCTCATGACTATCTTATAACGAGCCGTCCTCCTTCGCGGCCCGTCGATCCTGACAATGCCGATAGCTGGGTTATGCTCAATCAGGGCGGCTTCGTCAAGCTAGGCAATGAACGCATCTTGATGAAGCTCGAATCGAGAATCTCATGCGACCTGTCTGTGCCCCAGGAGCTGAGAGCACGATGTGCCTCGTTTCAACGCAAAAGTGACAAAGGCACCCTCTTCCTCACCAACAAGAGAGTAAGTTGTGATGGCCCCTAACATCTTTGAATGTTTTACTAACCTCTCAGATTGTATACCTTCCTCTAAAACCTACACAAGAACCAAAGTTTGAGTCCTTCAGCGCTCCAATCCTAAAGTTCCAAGATTCTACTACTTCATCTTCAATGTGGTGGGGATGGGTCTGGAAGTCAGACTGTATCCCTGTATCCGGTGGTGGCATACCGCCGGATATTCCTCGTCTTGAGGTCAAATTCACCTTTTCAGACGGAGGCATGATGGACTTTAATGAAGCCTATATCAGGTTGCGGGAACGCCTCTACCAGTACCAAGAAATGCGCCGTGAGATGGGCCCAGGCGCTGATGTCCCCGATGAACCTCTGCCTGCCTATGAAGCTCCTTCTGCACAACCCGCATCTACATCAGCCTCTACAGATGTGCGCCCCAATCGATCAGAGAGTTCTGCTAGCGCCAGGGCACCGGATGAGCCACCACCAAATTACGACGAGGCACAGGCGCAGCAGTTGAATATTCGATTGGAGGATCACGTCCGGGGCGAGATCGATCGGGGAGCATACGAAAATGATGATTAACGGCCGCACCGAACCACGCCAATGAGCTGTGGTCGTAACAGATACCAAGATTTCAGCAGCATTCATGAACTACTTGTACTGTCTCTTGTTGTTTGTCGGGGTTATGTATTTCAAGGGTTCTGCTAGAATTATGACGTTGCCAGACATTATGTTTTCCGTCACCCGGAAGTCTCCAAAACCTAGAAACAAAGCGATTTTGGATAGCCATATGAAATGATTAAAATAAATATCTTCAATTTGTTAATTCCTCAAGAAGTTGGGTCGGCCAAAAGGCATGCAAAGGTCACGCGGATAGTCACGTGATACGGTATGACAAAGCCGGCTCCTTGTAACCAATCAAAACGTCTCAATTCCGGATCAGTTTTCATTTCGTGACCTTGGCCGAGAGCTTCCGACCTCTTACGATTAGGAACGACGAATCGACGAACGACACCTCAATCGAAACCACCACTCGCCATTGTGAATCTTTCCACCTGTCGCAATGGGTATCTGGGACGCTTTCACCGATATTGTCGAGGCTGTGACGCCATGGAGCGTCGTTGAGGCCGAGGCTCCTGCTGAGGAGCCCCAGGTACGGGATTTTTCTGAGCAAGGCATTTTTCGTCTCTGGTCATGGCGTTGATCAATTATGATGCGACGTCTTGGACAGCGCATTTAATGTCTTGCGGGATCGATTGATCTAGTACTGACCAAATTGCAGGAGGAGAACGAGTCCAAGACCGAGTCCAAGGAAGAGCCCGAGGAGGAGGAGGCGGAAGAGGAAGAGGAAGAAGAGGAGGATGAGGATGATGAGGAGGAGCTCGTCGACCCCAAGGAGACTCTCGAGGAAGGTTCGTCAATCGCCTACACCGATATCCGGTTCCAGAAGCGACGAGCGATTTTACCGACTGCTTTCCATTCAACCGCGATAATAAGCCGCAATACGTATATACTAACGCATCTACAGAATGCAAGAATGCTCCCCAATGTGCCCCCGCCAAGCACCACTTCGACGAGTGCGTTGAGCGTGTTCAGCAGCAGGAGAGCGAGGGTGGTGCTAAGGAGGACTGTGTTGAGGAGTGTATGTCAACCTGAGCCCAACTGCGTCATGGATCCCTCGGACCCTGACTATTTCACCTGTCACCTCAATTACTAACATGCATCTAGTCTTCCACCTTGCCCACTGCGCGACCGCTTGCGCCGCTCCCAAGCTTTGGTCTCAGCTCAAGTAAACTCACAACATTGGGTTATCGGTTACTACGACGACGCAATGGCTACATACACGTCGAAAAGATGCCTGGAGCCGGAACGAGGCAATGCTGCCCACTACGGAAGGCTGCCCCTTTATACGAATGCTCATCTGCTGGGTATCAAGTCGGCCAGAGATGACTCTGATGCCGGCTCCCTCTGTACCATACGCTCTTATGCCTGAATAGATTTCTTGCACTTTATACCTAGACCATTGATTGACTTTGCGCCACGTTCAACCTAGCGAAGGCCGTGAATTTTGATGTATGACAATATGAATGATGCTCTAGTGTCTTATAGGTAAGGATGTTCCCTTCTCGTTATCCAGCCCTCTTCTCCAAGCCGAAGGCTTGTTACGTTCATGGGTGCCGGGTGCCTCACCTTTCGGATAAGTAAATGTCATATCGAGACCTAAATGCTGCGACCTTTGCGATACAGAAGGATATAGCCCACCCAATTCTGGGTCTTTTCTGGCAAGCTTAATGAAGAAATCAAAAACCATGACCCGGGACACGATAGTCATGAAGTTGAACTAAAATGGATTGGAAGTCTTGAGCTATATGTTCCGGAACCTTTCTTGAAGAAGAGATTGGCCAGTTCCTGGTATTTATTCATTTGCCGAAACAAGCATCCCTGTCTCATATTTTCTTCAAGGCTTCTTGAACCGGTTGAGTTCATAACCATATATATCACACACGTGAGACCTCGGTGATCAACAAAATGGAATAAACTGGTTTGTAGATCGGAACTACGGCACAGTCCTGGTTGGGTGCTCAAGTTCACCGGGAGGGATGGGTTTCGGACAGGGTTGAGTTAAAGCATATTGCAGTCTTGACAGGACTAGACGTTGAGGAACTTTGTTTCGACTTAAGTTCCGACTGTTGGTCGTTGCTCAACTCACTTTCTTTGTCAAATCATGGGTTGAAGTCAGTCAACCATAGTGAAGAGTATTGGCCAAATTCGCGCATACAGCATGATCCTTGGTATACTCTTGGGATAACCTTGTAGCACTGTACATACATGATAGGGGATAATATCAATCTAATCCTTTACATGTTTGATCTACCTTCTTAACCCTGGTAGGTTTGGGATTTGCACCGTTTGATAACCGTGCCGTACATAGACTGAACTCGGTTAAACAAGACAGGTTGCCAAGTTCAGTGAGATGCATGTACCGTTGCATGGCAACTTAACCGACCTTGAATAAGAACCCTACACTGGAATCTCGCTTCCCCTCAATTTTAAGGTTTGTTATCGAAGTCCGCTATCCGTCAATGCACTGACTATTGTATGATTGAAACGTTTGGTGACTGGATTGTGGTATAGAAAGCCACATAGAAGCTCCAGATCTGCCGAGATCAAACAACTCGGCATTCAGGGGCATGCAGAGAATGAATAGCGAATATTCCTTCCTACTCGTATTGCCATTAAACATGAATTACTTAGAATGGTGTCGGCCAAGGCTATATCTAGTTAGTAATTAATCTGCGCTCGGTTAGCTAAAGGTTAGAGATGTTGCAGCTAGGGATTGCGAATCCTGGTCTGAAGGGGCCCTATCAATTCCCTTAGCCTAAGCCGTTACCGTTAGCGTCGCTCGTTGTACTCGAAAGGGATTCAGGGAAAGTGCAGGTGATAGCAAAGGTGCCACACGGCTTCCTGTTGTGGAAGAGCGAGAATCTCGCTCTTTACATGGAATGGCAGTTGAGATCCGAGTAGTTCCCTCCAATATAGATTAGAATGAATCTCCCCCTCTTTTTCCATCTGGATCAAGATCAAGAATAAGATCCTTATTTCTTTAACATCTACCCGTTGACTCCATATTCAATGCTTCCTTCTATTCTGAATCCACTAGGATCGCCAAGCTGAAACGACTCGCGATCGACCCATCACGTCAGTCAAAGTATCTTTAATTAGGTAACTTGCTGTACACGAGTGGAAGTTCCGGCCGAGACGAGGATCCCTAGCAAACATCAAGCAATAACCACCAGGTCGAACCAACAACCGAAAAATCTGCTTGGGGCGAGGTACTACCGTGAGGCGACTTTAACCTCATGATGTGATACAGCAGTTTTCAAGACCAATCTTCGACCATCTGCTGGATCCCCCTTTTCTTTCAATAACTGCCACCTATCTTGATACCCTTCTACCTCGTCGCCAATACTGAACCACGACCTCTCATATGTCGCCTTAATCGGATATTGTATGCGCTTGCCCTTGCTTGCCAGTCTCGATTTAAAACTTACCATTGCACCGGCACTGCACTGGCACCCATTGATACCGACACTGATTGACACTGCTATCCGGATTATATTGCAACCTTGTCCCTGTCCCCCATTTACTTAGCACTGATTAACGGTTCCAATTGCGGATATTCAAACCACATTCCTCCCACACGATCTCCCGATTCCGCGCTCTGACAACTTCGCTGTGGACCTGGAAACCGACATACACCGAAGAAAATAATCGAACACAGAATATCATTGTGTAGCCCATACCATGAGTGGCGACGGCACGGGTGTTCGCTTTTGGCGCAAACAGAAGTTGGGTTCTCGCGACTTCACTCTTAACGAGCCTCGGGAAACAGGCGAGGTCGAGGGTGAAGGCGAGGGCGAGAGAGATGGTAGCATTCGCCAAGGAGCCTCAACCGAGTACCGCACTTACAAACGACGCTGGTTTGGTCTTATCCAGCTTACCCTTATGAACATTATTGTGTCGTGGGATGTAAGTTTAAAGTTTCAGCCGCTAAACGATTCGAGATATATATGCTGACAGGAAGTCCATAGTGGATGACATATGCACCAGTAGCATCGCGTGCTGCCGAGTACTACAATGTTCGCGAATCAACAATTAACTGGATCAGCACTGCCTTCTTTCTCGCATTTGTGGCTGTCTTCCCCATTAGTATTGCTATTCTTCATCGAGGCCCCAAATTGGCCTTCATGACATCTGCTGTCCTCATTCTCATCGGTAACTGGATTCGATATGCTGGTTCTACCAAGGCTAGTGGGGGAAACATCGCTTGTGCAATGGCTGGGGAGATTATCATCGGCTTTGCCCAACCGTTCATCCTCGCGGCACCAACTCGATATTCGGATTTGTGGTTCACTGACCGTGGCCGTGTTACCGCAACAGCTCTAGCAAGTCTCGCCAATCCATTTGGCGCGGCGATTGGACAACTCATCACACCACTTATGGTTCAGGAAGCCAGCGATGTTTCCAGCATGGTACTTTACATCTCCATAATTGTAGGTTCTTCTCATGTTTGAAACTAGGCCCAACTGACAGCTGTAGTCGTCTGTCTGCGCCCTTCCAGCTTTCGCCATTCCTGCGAAACCCCCTTCACCAGTTGGTCCCGCTTCCGAGACCCCTAAGCTCAGTCTCCGCGAGTCGATCGGTGTTTTGAGCAGTTCTCTGGAGGTTTGGTTGATTCTCATTCCGTTCGCCGTCTATGTCGGCTTCTTCAACTCGATCTCTTCTCTCCTTAACCAGATACTGAAACCCTACGGCATTAGTGATGATCAGGCTGGTATTGGTGGTGCTGTCTTGATTGTTGTTGGTCTTGTCGCAGCCGCTGTGTCCTCCCCCATCATAGATCGCACAAAGAGTTTCCTTCTGACACTGAAGATCCTCGTACCTCTCGTTGGCATTAGCTACTTGATCTTTGTTTGGATGCCGGAAACCAAGGACGTTGCTGGCCCTTATGTGGTCCTCGCTATCTTGGGCGCATCATCATTTTCTCTGGTCCCTGTCGCACTCGAGTTTCTTATCGAATTGAGCCATCCCCTCAGCCCCGAGGTGACCTCAACGCTTGCATGGGCTGGCGGCCAGCTCTTTGGTGCCATATTCATCATTATTAGTGATGCGCTTGCAGCGGGCAAGGACGCAAGTCCTCCGAAGAACATGAAGAACGCGTTGGTCTTTCAAGCGGTAGTAGCTCTTGCTGTAGTACCCTTGCCGTTGTGCCTTGGTCTCTTTGGGCGGGAGAACAAGACAGCACTTCGTCGCATCCGTTCTGATGAGCAGAATCGCTCAAACACCACCATCACCACCAACCCCTGAGTGTTAAATTTCATGAGCAGAGACACTACGATAATGGTTACAGGCGTCCTGGGGATTAGATTTGGAAGCTAGTAACATCAATATTGTTTGTGAAGCAATCACTTTTGCGTCATTGTCAATACCCTTCCCCTTTCTAATTCAACGCCGATAGGGTCCTGTACCCCATGAGTGATTATACCTTATGCTGCCGAAACCAACCTATGCCTTTTTGACGCCCAGAATATTTTCCCATTCATATCGCATGTCCTCCATCTTCTTCCAAGACTCAGCGCCCAGTTCCTCGAACTTGACAATATCTTCCTTGGTCACGTCGCGCGCTCCCCTTTTTCGTCCAGCAGTCTTCTTGAAAACACCAACAGCGGTATCGGCCTCCAGTGCCGCTGCATCTTCGACCTTGCCCTCCCAGCCCCATCCTTCAACTTCTGTCTTCTTTACTTCGACTTGCATATGACGGTTTGAGCTGCTGCCCCACTTGATGCGCTCAGCGTCCATCTCGTCAAGAGCAGATTGCTCCTGAAGGGCAATCCAGGCAGGAGACTTGGCACCCGTATAGCTGTCCGTGTTGTGCCACGGTGAACCAATCCAACGACTTATCAAAAGCGCAAGCTCATATGCCCACATGAAAAACCAGGGAACAGGAAACAGCGTACTAGCAACAATGCCCGGGTGGGTCAAGTACATGCGCGGTCGAATTGGCTTATCACGGGCTTCGGCAGGATCGTCAGGGGTGAAGAAGCGGCTTGAAGAAGGTAGGGTCGCAGGCAAAGTCGCGGTGAGGGAGAGAATGTCGGTCACTCGTTTTGTGGACTCGTACGGTCCGCTGGATCGGAAGCCCTGAAAGTCTGACATATCTAGGACACGTTCAATGGCTTCGAGACTACTGGACCAAACAAGGCGACCTGGGGTCTCGGATTCGGATTGGCGGCAAAGCAAAGGAAGAAGTTCGTGGGCTAGTACGTAGTGGCCGAAAACACATGCCGTAAAGACTTCGCCAAGTGGCGGCTCCTTAGGCTAAATAACGTCAATCAATGGAGCCCGCGATTTCCAGGTTTGAACTCACATAATTGTAGTTGGACTTGTCGTTCAGGCGAGCCGTAGGAAGCGCCATCTTGTAACTTGGCCAAGTGACAGACTGTACCAACCCCTCGGTCAAGATAACCCATATAGCCTTGGGATAGTTGACCCCTGACCAGCCACCGTACGCAGCGTTGAAAACAACAGTATCCAGTCTTGGAATGCGCACATTACGTAGATATTCACCCTCTAATCCCTCGGGGTTGCTCACTGGTTCATGAACCAGCGCATTCGCAAAAGCGTATACCCCGCGCAAGTCGCAAAGGTCAACCTGCAAGCTCAGCACATGCACCCTCGCAACAGTGTCCTCCCAACGATACGAGCTCCCGACCCTCGACTGTAGCGATTTAGAGGTTTGCGCCGCCTTTCGTGCATAGTCGCGAAGAGTCTTGATTGTTTGCAGGGACTTCGATTTAGATCGTGTGGTAGGGATGAGGATAAGGTGGGATCGCAAAGATCGTGTAGCGAGGAATTCGTCTATGAGGCGTTCTCCGATACTAAGACCGATTCCGCTTGACAATTGTTAGCTATAAGCTTGATTTGGTGGCTGATAGTAGAACAAACCTGTTGGCGCCTGTAATTAGGACAAAGAGCTGTTCCTGGGCTGAGACTGCGTCCCAGGGGGCTGTCGCGGGGGTCAATTGAGAACCCATTTTGGCAAATCTATACTCAATCCGTAGAATATGAGTTTTGCAGAAGAGGACTCAGGTCCTACAGCATGGGAGAGACACAGAGATATAGGCGGGCGGTGTGTAAATGTCAACTGTTCTGGAGTCCTATAGATTGGAAGCACCGGGACGTGCACGTGATAAGTTTAATTGATGCTTAATTTCCACTATACTGCATCGCGAACACGAAGAACACGAATAAGAGCTGCACATCAGCATGTTACACCAAGCGAAAGAGCAGAAAATGAGACATGAGACATCATTATTTTTTATTTCATTACAATAATTTTAATCTTCAAACTCTGCTTTTAATGTGAATATTCATTCTCCCGGCAATGCTCCATCTGTTGTCGTGGGCTTAATAAAGACCATCGCATTCAACTTGTTAACCATTAATCCCGGGCCTTGTTGCTGCCTTCCCGAACAGCTTCAAGGATGAGGTCCTTGGCCATCTCAACCCCTTCCTTAGTTCCAATGATCTCAATGGCTTCGTCCTTGGCCTGGTCGCGAGGGACTTGGATCTTGCAGTTGCTCTCCTTGCGAATGGCGTTGACCTTGGAGCCGTTGGGACCGATGACATGTCGGTAAGTGCGAGGGTCGGGGAGGACAAGGTAGCCGGTAGCATCGTTGTTCTTCGCCTGCTCGACAGCCTTGGCGATAGCGTCCTTGGCCTTTCCAACGTTCTCGGGAGAACCGCGAAGAACCCAAGGGAAATCGCCATCATCGCTAGCATCAATCTGGACAACCTTCCACGAGTGAGCCTCAGAGTTGGCATCGTCGTCATCAGTGATCAGAGGCAGAGCTCCGACGTTGGAACGGGTAGAAGAGTCAGGCTTAGCAGGAAGAGGTTGACCAGCGTGGTCAACAGTCACTGAGTAGTTGTTACGGAGCTGACGGAAGAACTGACCACCGTTGGAAATGGAGTGGTGAAGGTTGCGAGGAACCTGGATGGTCTCGCCTTGCTGTGACTGGACAAGTCCTTGAATGTGCTCCTTTGCCTTAGCCACATTCTCGGGTCGGCCAGTCAGCTTGACACCAGTCTTGCCATCACCTTGGCGAGGAACATCGATCGACACGGTAAACTTGGACTCAAGCTGGCGCTTGGTATCACCACCACGGCCAATGAGCGAGCGATGGTTCTCGATAGGAACATCAACCACCTCCGTGACTTGGTTCTCACGCTCACTAACGATCTCCTGAATACGCTGAACAATCTTGTCGACAACGTCGGTACGGCCCTCAATCTTGATAGTGTTGCCATCAGCCTCCTGCTTGGGGAACTGGATAGTGCGGGCAAGCTCTCGTCGGTCGTCAGAGCCACCAGCCTTGACAACAATGTCACGGAGGTTGGAACCTGATCATAATTAGTAAATATAAGTAGACGCAAAGGGAATTTAACTTACCACCAGCACCAATGAGAGCCTTGTGGTACTTCTTGTCAACGTCGAGAGTACGAACAACAGTGTCGTCAAACACCGCTCGCTTCTCCTCGAGAACCTTCTTGGCCTTGGCAACCTGTGAAGCAGTACCCTTGATCTGGATCTCGACAATGTCTGTGTCCCGATCTTGGGGCACGTCGATTCTAGCTCCAGTAATCTGGCGAAGCTCGTCAAGAGCGGCACCACCCTGGCCAATCAGAGATCCGACCTGCTTTTGCTGAACAGGAACAGTAGCGGTGGCGCCATGCTCCTCCAGATACTTGTGGAGAGAGTAAATCTCATCCCGAGCCTCATCGGCTCCCTTCTTGGGACCTCGGATGATGACCTCGTCTGCGGGCTGCTGTCGTCGGGGCTTAGCACCCTCTTCAGCATCAACATTAGACTGCTCCTCATCCGCGGCCTTTGCAGATCGAGGGAAGAAGATGTGGACCTTGTAGCGGGTCTGCAGACGGTTGATCTGGCTTCCTTGAGCGCCGATCAACTCCCTGTGGTACTTGGGGTCAATCTTCAAAGTGTGGGTGGTCTCATCTGCCAATGTGCGAGCAAGACTCTGGATGTGGGAGCGGGCAGTCTCAGCCTTGGCCTTGGGACCCTTCAGCTCAACCTTACCATCCTGAACTTGGATCTCAACATCGAAGCGATCTCGAAGCTCACGGATGTTGCTACCACCCTTACCAATCAGGTGGTTAGCGTACTTCTGAGGGAAGTCAAAGGAGAGAGTGAATCCACGTTCCTTCTCGTCCTCCTTCTCTTGCTCAACAAAAGCATTGGCTTTGGCGGCAAGAGACTCCACGGCGGAAGTGGGACCGCGAAGAGTGATGTTCGTTCCGACCTTGGTAACACGGACGGGAATCTGGTCAGACTTTCGGCTCTCCTGCTCCTTCTTGATGAATCGGCGAAGTCTCTCATGGTATTTAGCCGGAACGTCAAGAGTGGCACTGGTAATGTCCTCCTGCTTGTTGATCAGGTCGAGAATGTGCTTCTGGGCATCTTCAAGTCCCTGCTTGAAAGCTCGGACTTCAGCATCTGATGGCTTGGTGCGAGGCAGCTGGTAAGGACCATCAGCAGGGTCGGGACCCTCGAAAACAAGGAGAACAGGAACATTGCTCTCCGAGGCCTCGGGCACGACAACCTGAACACCATAATCGTTCTTGACCTGACGAGTAATGTTGTTGCGAAGGTGCTGGTGGAAGAAGGGGTCAACAGGGATAGTAGCCATGCGGGATGGAGGCTGGGCGTTGATAATACCAGTGATCTCAGACTGGGCACGAATAGCGTTCTTACCCTCGCGAGAGTAAAGCTCCCAGGGAAGAGCACCGCCCTCAGAGAAGGGGGTGTTGATGTGGGTTTGGTAAAGCTTCTCGAGACGTTCAATCTCCTTGCGCTGGCGGAGGTATCGTGTGACATTGCCAGCATGAGTGGCAGCACCACCAGGAGCGTTGCGGTGGAATCGAGCAATATCCAGGTTGGACATCTGCATACCCATAGCCAAATCCATAGCCCTCTCCAGACCGGCGTTAACCTGGTCGGCAGGTCCGATAACCGTAACGGTATCGTCGTCGTCGTTATCGTTAGGCAGCAGGATGGTACAGCCAGTTTGTTGAAAGAAATCATCTACTGCAACACCTCGGTCACCAATAATGAACTGGTGGCGACCACGCTGGATGGCCAGTTGCTCAGCAGCAAGTTGCTTGTGGAGCTCAGCGACTTGACGCTCGATTTCAGCGCGCACCTTCTGGACAGCGGCGCGGTCACCAGCAAGCTGAACGTGGCTGTCTTCGTTGCCAGCAGGGGCAAACACAGGAGACTGGTCAGGAACAGCTGTGACAGGGTTCTGGCCCGAGAAGTAAGCCTGCATGGGAGGAACTCGGATCTGAACACCGTTGGCCTCTTCGAGGGCTTGAGCCAGAGCGTTCTCTCGGCCAGCAATGAATGGGAAGAAAGCAGCAGGAATGCCTCGAACCTTAGTCTGGACATTGGCAGATCGCTCGCCGGCAATCTTGAGAATCTCATCTCGAGCGGAAGCAGCAGAAAGGGCATTACCCTCAATGGTGACATCAATGGTAGCATCGTCATCCTCCTCATCGATGGGGTTGTTTTCGTCGACCTTGGGGAGCTGAATCTTGGCACCAGTCTTCTCCTGGAGAGCCTTGATCATAGAACCTCCCTTACCAATGATGTGAGCACGAGTCGACTGGGGAATGGGAACTTTGATGGCAGTCTGGCAGTTGTTAGTCTAGTTTGCAGGGCGAGAAGAACACAAACTTACTCGAGTACCGATCTGAGCAACAAGATCCTTGAGCGCCTGTTGAGCGACATCCTGAGGACCAGTAGCATCAAACTTGTAGCGGCCGTTGGTAGAGGTAGCCATGGTGACATTGGCACGAGACTTGCGGTTGATATCCTTGATGATGTCGGGGATAGGTCTCTTCAGCTGGCCACGAGGCATGATGTACTGAGGATCCAGAGTGACCGTCTCGACATTGCGACCGGGGATGACCATAGGCTTGTTGGGAGTGGCAGCTCCAGAGGCAGGAGTAGACGAGCGAGAGCCACCGTTGGAGGCGGCGCCGTTGGCAGTCTTAGCTCCCCAGATAGGTGCAACATTGGCGGCCTTACCCTTGGGAGCACCAAGCTCGGGGAACAGCTCATGCGACTGAGTATCGAGAGTCTTGGAAGCGGGCTTGGGAGCGGGCTTGGGAGCGGGAGCTTCGGCAGAGCTAGAGGCCTCGGCAGGAGTATGGATGGGGAGATCCTCATCGGGAGCATCCTCGACGGTTACATGGTGAGGAGCCTCAGCATGCTTCTGCATGAGCTTTTGAGCAGCAGAGAGCTCGCCAGTAGGAGCTTCGGAAGCCATTGCGAGAGATTGTGTTGAATCGGTGAAGCTAAAGTCGGCAGGAATAGTAGACGAGCTGATGTTCTGTGTCAGAAAGGGGCCCAAAAGAATAGAAAGCACATCAATTGCAATAATGCGGCATGTATGGAGCTTACCAAGATAGATTGGCTACGGGAGCAATGAAGCTTGCGGCCAGGTAAAGTTGTTTTAAAAAATTGAGGAATCGATAGAGGAGGTATGATCAGATGTATAGCGAGTCTTGTCTCTAGAACATTGTGCAAGAGACAGCAGACGATGGAAACCGGTAACCAGAAGGGAGAACCAGAGCTGTGCTAGAGACCGTAGACCGAAAAGATGACGGGACGGACTCAAAGAAGAAGATGATTTAAGGGTGAAGACGGGTTTTGTCGTTGGACAAGTTGAGGGTGAGGTGGAAGTTCTCCAGACGAGCGGCTCCCCACGAAGCCCAGTTGCTCCAGTTGGCCACCTTTCCCTTGCTGCAGGGGACCTACATAGACTCACCTAGAATTTACGCGAAGCTTGTCCGAGTGAGCGGGCGCTAGGCGATTTCTGGAAAGGCAGAGCTTGAAAGGGGAAGTGGGGTTCAACAATCACGGGGAGAAACATGTGAGGGAGGCTATTGTGGTGATACCTTCAAAAATGTTTGATAAATAAATACCTGTGAATTGATCTGTCTACCTGAGTATCTATTTCGAGAAGTGAGACTTTTGCACTACATTTTAGTTGACGCCACCTGCTTTCCTAACAGGTTGTTTTAAAACTTTGCTATGGGCTTTTGGAACTCAACGGTGGAAACCTGTAGCTAAGTTCTTCAATTGACCGAGTCACTGTCAAAGCAATCCCAAACTTAGTAAACAATCAATTGTTACCACTGAGCAAATGATGGAATCATGGAGCTTTACAAAGTTTGTCTGATCAAACGCAATTATGCATTTGTTATCGCAGGAATCAATGGAAGGGTACGATATAGAAAGGATAAGCGGTTTTAGTTTCTATAATGCCAATGCACTGCAAGATGTGCATGTGTAGTGAAGTTCAGTATCAGTTGACTGGACCAACATAATGTTTCTGAATGGCAGTCTCCCGGATCTCAAGAGGCTCTTAGAATAGTGTTGGCATTCTGGCTGTGTCAATTCCACCTCAATACCTCATTATGCCCAAGACAGACGGTCTGGTCAAAGCAGTAACCAGTCATAAGAGCTGGTCTTAATGAGTCGTTCTCAAAAAGACTTTTGATGTGCAAGTACAAATAGCCAAGAAGTTTAGGATTTACAACTTGTCAGCCTGTGGCTCTTTTGTATGCTGAACCTTTTTATATACCGTCGCGCTGCATCCACATCCTTTAAAAGCACACCCACACAGTACAGTTTCACTACGGAGCGAAGCAGTTCCGGTCAAACTATCGTGCCAGCTGCGACCAAGTTTGATGCAGGCAGTCTGCACATGTCGCGTTCCTCACGATGCATTGTCAGCTACTGCAGGTACTGTACTGGAGATGTCACCTTCTATCCTTTTGAGGTATAGCGGTGTGGCCATGGTTGTATGTATATATGTATGCATTAATTGAACGTCCGACTTATGAAAAGGTGATATAGAAGTTGTCCTAGAACTGGATAATGTTGAGTCGTCTCAACTACATATGTATAAAGCATGTAAGATTATGGCTATTGTTGGGCTATCTGAAGGTTTATGGGTGCATGCGAAATGTTAATCACTGACAGTGTAAGAGACAAAGTAATTTAGCTGGCTGGTGAGTCAACAGCAATGTTAACTCTCTCGATTTTTATAGTCTAACTTTAAGACATTAGATCGAGTATGTTCCCCCACCTCTCGAGTATGGGGAGGTAAGACGTGAAGAGCACTGGTGCTGATGCATCAGCCCTGTGGCTAGAATTTGTACATATTTCTCGGGTAGGCCACTTACCCACGGAATTTACTGGTTATCTGTAATCAAGCGGCGAGGATTGAAGACTCTTCTTTTTTTAATTCTTTGAGAGATTGCCAAGTCGAGTGAACAAACCGGTGTTCGATAGAGGCCTGAACCTCTTTGCCACCAGCCTGACCAGGCTGTAAGTTCTGGTTGACGATCGCCTCAATTACATGCAAACAGGCACGAACACGTATGCAACTGACAGCAAAGCTGAGAAAAAAAGACCCCACAGGCGTTCATATGGCTTGACGGGTTATGCGCTGTACACGCTTGCTCCCCTTTAGTTGACTGCAGGAGGGCAATCCTACGATCAGTGCTGACTGTTAGTTTGGATGAGTTGTACGACGGGGTCATGGGCCAAGGGTTGAGTTGAGTTATCCTGCTCCTGCTGTGAGAAGCGGGCAGGCGGCGACTGACCCGGATCTTCGAGAGCATGAACAATTCCACCCTCGTTACAAGGTTGGCCCCTGGTACTCGGCCGATGATTGCATCCCTTGTGTCGCCGTTAGCTTTGTACTGTTTTGAAGGAAAATTCTGTGCAGTAATCCGTAGTCATTTGCGCAACCTGCATAGCTAAAATGATTGATGGTTTTTCTTTTGTCTCTGGGACAAGATCGAGATTACAGCACAAGGTCGGCGGTAGTTGAATGGTGAGGTTAGCATTAATTCTGAAACGCAGCCAGCCGCCCAGCCTAGAGCTCACGTATGTCTCGGTTCGACGCAACTCGTCAATCGACAAACCTAAATGCATGGCCCAATGCAATGCCTTGTCGCGAAGCTGGGGAAGACTGTCCGATCCATACTTCAATAGCTTGCAGTTGATGGATGTTGAGGTGGTCTCAGTGGCTTGCACCAAGAACGCCATCAGGCGTAAGCCATAGTTGAAGCTTCATAATGGCTTCAACGGCTATTGGACATGTTAGCGTTTAGGTTAAGTGGCATGGTGTGTGATTCGTTTAGACATTGAGGAAGAGCCAAAGAGTTGAATATCTGGATATCGAGTGTCAGATCGTGTTCTTTTTTCTTCTTCTATCCACTTTTGTTCAGCAATGAATCAGATGAGACAGGGTGTTAGAAGTCCAGCATCAATAATAAACAACCTGAACCAATGGTTGATGAAGGGATCAGGTTTGAAGAGGTTTGCCCGCGTACCAAGCTACTGGGCGCAATATTGCGGTTTCTTTTGAAAGCCCCGCATCCGAGCATTTTTCTTCTTTCTTCCTTTCTTCTCCAGCTGACATATTGTACTGAGAAGTAATGACGACTAAACATTCAATGGACCGGTCAGTCCTCGATGGGCATACGCATAGTGTCTGATAGAAATCAGAGCCAGTAGTACGGGTCTGCCCAGTCCAAAGCCCAGCCAGCCACGGCTGGGTAAATGCTTGATTCCCACAAGACTTGTTCGAAACCGTCAGCTATCCCCACCAGCCACGAGCATCCCCGACCCACGAGGACAAGCTTGTGCCTGTGCTAGTCTGCTCTTAGAATATTGCAGTTGCTTGAGATTGGCTGAGGAACGCTAAACTTTGGTCCCTAGCTTCTGCTTGATGCCGTGAATCTTTGAGTGAGAGAGAGAGAGAGAGAGAGAGAGAGCAGCCAAAACTCCACTCGACGTGCATCTTGGTAAAATCCACTCACACTTGATCGTGATGAGATGAGCTCTTGATTGCTGAAATGCTACCTAACTCATCCAGCTAGCCGTGTATGACTGGTTACCACGCTTATAACGGAGTGGACTCTATGGACTGCGATGCTCGGCATAGCAGAGTGAGTACGGTATAGCGAAGGACATGTATCTATCAGTATCAGTTCTTATTCAGGGCCAGCTTGTTAGAGATGCTGGGTGCAGTATCCTCCTCACTTTCTCGTTCATTACGTGGTTAGTCATATTAATCACTGTCCAATATCGCATGCACCCTGGCATTTATATGCTCTCCCATGAAATGACATAATGCTTCCGATAATTGGACGGCTGACCATGAATTGCTGCTGCAATGCCAGAAGATGCGATATTGATGCCATCGCTGCTTGTGAGGGATAACTGCATTCTGCAATGGAAATAGGAGCAGTCCCTGTAAGTGTCATCGAGTTTCGTATGTCGCCAAGATATGCCATCGATTCACTGAAGCCTGTCGATAACTGACTGACATGCAAGGTTCAACTGGAAACAGATGGATGGACTGGACGAAACCCTTCCACTTATTTATCTGCAGTAAATCAACTTGCCGGTATTCACTCTCAAACACAGTCTCCCTTCCGCAGCCACCATGTGTCAGAATTGCGAGTCTTTAATCAGTGCAAAACATCAAAGAAGGCTGATTCTATCTCAACGTATTTTAGTTTCCCCGTGTCGTCATTCTGAGGCAGATAGTCAATGAAGCGAGGCGCTCAGGGGAAGCTGGTTAGGATGTAGTGATACCATCCCATCCCAACCCATCCATGATTGATTGATTGATTGATTGCTGGTGGTCCAACCACCAAGTGCTGGCAAGAGGCTTTCACACTGTCGAGTCGCGCCAACGGCCCGAGGGACAACAGATCCAATGGATGGCAATGGCGTTGCAACGACAGTGGAGTGGGGGAACGTTAGGTTAAGTTAGGGGGAAAAAGGGACTTTCACCAAAGGCCGGGAGTTGAGTTGGTCTGGCAAAGTCAAAGTCACTATCAGGGCACGACCAAGACCAAGACCAGCACCAGCGTCTGCCAAGGAACGCTACGGTACCTTTGCATTGAGTGGCCCGCTCTGCAGATCGTAAGTATCTTACTGTCGTACCTACCTTAACCCAATCCAATGCGCTGGGGTCAAGGGTCCAAGCCATTTACTCGGTGCCCTGCCTATCATAAACCCAATTAGAGTGGCATCAGCCATTGGATACCTAGGTAGGTAGGTAGGTACCTATGAGTCTTTTCAGTAACGGATATCCGTACTGTAAATAACTTGTTAGTGACCAACAATTAATTATTGATTCAAGGACAGAGGGAAAGTCTTATCAAACAATGGTTTCCTCTCCTGGTGCTCAGACATTCATCCACGTTGAACCCTTCATTAAGCATGGGCCTTTCTTATGTCTAGGTTGTTTCTAAACCACCTCGCTAATCAGGACCCCAATTCCAGGCATCCGAACAGAATCAACAGTGAATAAACAAACGTTTCTTTTTAGGATAGTTTTTTCTTTCTCTTTCTTGCAACCGTGTCACCCCCGTTCGTAGTGAGAGGTCCTGATAATTAACCAAGGTCAGCACTGTAAGGCACAGACTGTACTGTAGGTAGTCTTCCAGTATTAGGTCCCCGCCGTTTGTATCACAATATTTGGGAATGGAACCAGAACCATTACCAAGGGCCTCCATGCATGCGACAGTGTAATATCTCGTCCCGCAACCCAATCCACTCCCGCATTCCGATTCATCTCACTTTCTCACCCTTTTTCTTGTTCGTTTGCTTGTTCGTTCCCCTTGAATTGGATTGGGAGCAGAGTACAACACAGTGTGAGTGTACATACATCTACGTCTTTTGCATTGCATTGCATCGCATCGTTTCTTTGCTTCTCTGCTCTGCTCTGTTCTGTTCTTATGTTTCTTCTTCCCTCTCTCCCCCAGAACTTGATTTCCCCCAACCCACTTATCCCTATCCTGTCCTGTCCTATCCCAGGCTTACCCTTTTTTTCTTATGAAGTCACCGGGCAGGTTTCCCAGAACAGAACCAAAAGCAAAAGCAAAAGCTACATTACTACGAAACAGAAACGAAGCAGGGCAAAAGCAAGTAATTTAAGAATTCACTTGCAGGACCACACAGACTCCAGACTCCAGACTCCAGAGCCAGTCTAACCGCCACCACACGATCAATACAAACGGACAACGCTACCTACCTATCTACGCTACCTACAGCTCAATACAGCACAGCACAATACAATACAATCGTTGGGCTTGGGCTCTACAATACACACGCCACACACCACAAAACCACCCCCGCGTTGTGTCCCCAGTCCCCCGTCTACTCTTGCATCTGCTCTGCTGCTTCGCCTTGCCATTGTTTGGCCTGCATCGTTGGTTCGTTCTCCCCCCTTGATTAGTTACCCTTCTGAAAGATCTTCGAGGGCCTCTGAATAAGAGACCCCAAACCGGACCTGCGCGCAACGTACTGCACTGCATCACGTCGCATCACATCCTATCCTCTCACTTCTGTTCCTTGCACCCACACCCTGCCCTGTGTCTGTTTCGGTTTCTGCTTAGTCCTCCTCCACCTGCTTGACCCATCACATCCATCCAGTCCCGTCCCTAAAAAAAAAATCCGTACCTAACAGGAGTACAGTACAGCACGGTACCTTAGCCCGAGCCGTCCAAGGCAGGCCTTTTTTTCTTAGCCCTGAGGGCCCCCCCCTCCCCCCAACTCGTCACTCGCTCAGGCTGCTCTTGCTGCCGTTGGATCATGGACGGCACCGGATATACCTCTGCGTCGTCTGCGTCCGCTCATACCGCAACTTCACATCGTCGCAAACTCATTAAGAAACCTCCCTCCTACTTCGGTCGATCATCCTCTACCTTCGATGGTGGTGCCTTCGACGCCCAGTCCCTCGAGAGCAAACGCAGTTCCCAAAGCCTGAAGAGGGCCCCCAGCGCTCCCCCAGCCCGCTCCAACCCCGCGACCGTGGCCGACTGGCAAGACTCTGATCGATCTCATCCTCAATTATCCGCCAACAACACCCTAAGACCCGTTCCATCGCCCATCTCACCTCAGGGCGATTTTACCCCTGCTAATCATTGGGCGCCTGTCCCTCGTCACTCCGACCGTCTTTCCGATTCTCATCTACGCCCACTCAATAGTCCTGGTATTCACGACGACCTGATCGGCGCTCCCTTTGACGGCGCCGGCCTTTTGAGCAGTATTGAATCCATAAAGATTCCCAGTCCAAAATCTCAAGCTCCCGCTCCCCGTCACTTCCCGCCCCAGATTGTCAAGGCGCCCGCAGACGCCAAGATTGCGAGTCCTGCTCTACGAACAGCAAACAGCTTCTCTGCGATGGACTCGACAATGAACGAGAAGGGCCTTGGCCCCAGAGCTCCAACCGATGGCCCCTCTGTCAATCCCAAACGATATTCCGACGATGGCAAAGACTCCAAACCTGCTGTTCTACGTAAGAAGTCGGGCTTTTCTGGTTTCATGAACAGTTTGGTAGGATCGCCCAAGAAACCAGTTATCTCTGCGCCTGAAAATCCCGTGCACGTTACCCATGTCGGCTACGATAGCTCTACGGGCCAGTTCACAGTGAGTATGTCCATGCCTTCATCACTCTGTTTATTAACAACGTCTAGGGTTTGCCGAAAGAATGGCAGCGACTTATCAACGAAAGTGGAATTCCTGAAAAGGAAAGACGAGAGAATCCGCAGACTATGGTTGATATTCTACAGTTCTACAAAGAAACCACAGAAAGACCTCCAGAGGACCAAGTCCTCGAGAAGTTCCATCATGCTGGCCAGTATGCCACCTCTCCGGCAACTGCAGCATCACCGGGCATGTACCCGTCAAACTATATGGGTATGTCACCAATCAATATTTCACCTACGAACGCCAGGTTTCCAACTGTCAATCATGAAGGAAGTTTTGAGAATCCCCGAGCACCACCACCTGTACCCCGAGGTCAGGTTGGTAAAGACTTGATGCCCAGCCGCCCGGCCCCGAAGCCGCCCGTCAGCATGGGCAACCGACATATGCCTCATGGCACTTACGCGACCAAAGACTCTGGCATCGGTATGTCACAGTCTGGCGACGAGTCCTACGGCCCATCCAAGGATGCTGGCCCTATGCTCCCCGAAGAGCACCGTTCGAGGTCCAACTCCCGAGCCACCGGACCAACATACGCCCCTACTGCTCCTCAACCCAACCCGCAACTCGCTCAGGCTCAGGCCGCCGCCTACCAGCAACAACTGATGCAGCAGCAGCAAGAGCAGGCTATGGCCCAGGCTCAAGCGGCTATGTCTGGCGGGATTGGCCGTGCGCCCAGCAAACGAGCTCCCAACCACCATCATCACCAAAACCCGAATGTTCAGGCTGCTCCTGGATATGGCCAGCCCAACGGCATGCACAGTGCTTCCCGCCAGCAAGCTCCTCAAGGCGCTGTGCCTGGAGCTAGACCACGACACCGAGCTCGCCAGAGCGCAGGCATCGATATCATCGCCTCCCTGAAGCGTATCTGTAGCGAAGGTGATCCTCGAGATATTTACCGCGGATTTAACAAGATTGGGCAGGGTGCTTCTGGAGGTGTTTTTACTGGCCATGAGCGTGGTACAAACCGTCTGGTGGCTATCAAGCAGATGAATCTCGAGCAGCAACCTAAGAAGGACCTGATTATCAACGAGATTCTTGTGATGAAGGATAGCTCACATCCCAATATCGTCAACTTCATCGACAGCTATTTGTGCGGCGGCGAGCTTTGGGTCGTCATGGAGTTCATGGAGGGAGGCAGCCTTACGGATGTTGTCACCTTCAACATCATGTCCGAGGGTCAGATTGCTTCGGTGTGTCGTGAGACACTTCTAGGTCTGCAGCACCTGCATTCCAAGGGTGTTATCCATCGAGATATCAAGTCTGACAACATTTTGCTTTCCATGGAGGGCAAGATCAAGCTGAGTGAGTGCCTACGATTCTTTTCGTTTTGATACCATGTCTAACTGTAGTAGCCGATTTCGGATTCTGTGCCACTATTAACGAGGCCCAAAACAAGCGAACGACAATGGTCGGAACGCCTTACTGGATGGCTCCTGAAGTCGTCACAAGAAAAGAGTACGGACGCAAGGTTGATATCTGGTCTTTGGGTATTATGGCGATCGAAATGATAGAAGGCGAGCCGCCATACCTGACCGAGTCTCCTCTGCGTGCTCTGTGGCTGATTGCCACCAACGGAACTCCTCATATCAAGAATGAGCAGGACCTGTCACCTGTTTTCAAGGACTTCCTGTACTTTGCACTCAAGGTGGACCCCGAGAAGCGAGCCAGTGCTCATGATCTGCTAAGGGTAAGTTTATTCATCAATGCTTGGTTGCGGTTGCTAACTCTCTTCTAGCACGAATTCATGAAGGGCTGTGTTGATCTCGTTCAACTTTCTCCCCTGGTACGAGCTGCGCGAGAACAAAGGGCGCAAGAAAAGGCTCGCAAGGGGCAGTAGGTACCCCCCGTGCGAACCGTTCCTCCCCCGTACTCCCCTGTCATGGTGAAACGGGAGAAAATATTCCACCGATTCCCGGCGTTTTTCAGACGATGATCGACGTGTCGACACGTCGGCACTGTTCCGCTGTCTTATGACAACTTGAGAACAACCCAAGTGGACCTTGATGTGTCCCTGATCACGATTCTGATTCCCAATTATCTAATGACCATTTTTCTTGCACAAATCATTCAACTATCATAGCAGGCCTTGCATCTGGAAGTTGGAATTGCCACCATGCCTACAAAGGCTTGGGTCTATGTTATTTTATGCACATGGAGTCGCCAAGTTCGACCCATAGCAAGAAGAGAAAAAAACAGAAAAAGGTGCCAGCAGGCGGACACCATGATGATGCCTGGCAGCACATAGAAATGACACGCTGGATATACCCCTGCATACGAACTGTTTCTTGCACATCGAGTTCGCACTCGAGGTTTGGTCTGTTACGTTACTAGACCTGACCCTCCCCTCACCAGCTTTGAATCATAAAAAAATCGTTTGCTCTACTCTGTTCACTTGGTACTTCGTGGATGTTGGGAAATGTGGATGTGTGTCTAAAGTGACCATACAAAAACGGCAATTTTTTTTGTTCTAGATATCACTCCTAAGGAGTATGTTCGTACTAACATAAAAATCATAACGGTCGTCATCAACCATCCTAGCCGAGAAAGCGCAGCTAGCAAGTAACCAGCACTTGATGCAAACACAATAACGCAAAATCAACAAGTCGGGCAGATCGATGTACCCATGCTGTCCCAGCCATCTTTAAAGTTTAAAGAACCTTGCTCTTTCTGATCATGAAGCTCCCGTGATCCCATTGTTGGTAGAGGGAGCTTATTTGCTTTCCAGCTCTGGAGCGACCCTGGCTCTCCCTCGCAATTGCGTGGGAGTCTATGCCTAGGGGCAGCCCATTACCAAGCACGGCAACCGTACCAAGCGCTGCAGGTTGCACTTGGTGTTTAAGTTTGCCGTGGGAGGGCGAGTGGAAAGCCGAAGGCCGTGGTATTGAATTCCTAAACGATGCAGCTGCGGTGTGGGCGGGGAGGAGAGACTTTGAGCTGAGAAGCCGATTGCGCAGTGCCCGCGCAGCGCGACTGAGGGTGGTGGAAGGGATGCAGACAAGTTGCATGTTGGCAGATGTTGTTGTTTGTTGATGGAAGGGCGATTTGATAGTTGGACTTTAGAGTTGATGAAGGTTGATTTGATAGTTCAACTTTAGTGTTGATGAAGGTTGATTTGATAGTTCAACTTTAGTGTTGATGAAGGTTGATTTAATAGTTCAACTTTGGAGTTGATGAAATGATTGTAGATGAAAAGGAGCGTTTGTAGTTGAAAATGTTGAGCGCTTGTTCTGATGCTTTGAAGTTGATATGAATGAGAGTGATGGTGGAAAGGAAACAGAAGTTATAGACCGCGCCTTTTAAAACATTTACCTTCTTTTGGGTCACTACCTCATACACCCATGCCCACCTCCTAAAACACTCCGTCTCATGAGCCGGAACAACGATGCGGTCTGAGGTGGCACCTCGGGGCTGGCTCCCCGTGATAACTTGGCCTGGGTATTCGTTGTAAGTTTAGGTGTCTTGCGTCAGATCCTTGGAACGTGTAGGGCCTTGGTTTGTTGGCTTTGAATACTACTGAGATAAATCTGTGACTAATTGGATTCGATACATTGTTGTTTCTTGTGCAAATCGGTATAAATCTCGCAGCACGAATATGTCTATGCGTGTCTCGGTTCCTGCAACATTCGAGTCGTTACTCAACTCACTGTCTCTGGTACATCAAACTTTGGGCTTGTGACTGTTCCCCTATTTCCCCATGTTATGATGAGGCCATGTTCTCCACCGCCTTCTGTGCTGGCAAGCATAAATCAAAAAGGTTGGTCGATATCCACGACCCGGTTTTGATCGCCTTTTGAAGCGGTGAGCATAACCTGCAGCGATTCATTGGCTCAGACTGTATTGCCGTTTTCAACTTGGAAGTGGTATCGTGATTGGCTGCTCGGTAGCATGCGATGATCGATTGACGTGCATGGGTGGACTGATAAGATTGGATTGCACGTGGTTTGACATCGTAAAGTCACGATCCGCTGAGGTCCATCTAAACAAGCGACATTCTGTTAGCGCTCACGATCTGATCTAGGTAGTCCACTACCCGAAAGTCTAAGCATGGCTAAAGTTGCACATCGCTACATGATAGAGTAAACAGTTTGTGAAGATTAAAATACCAATGGCTATTAATTCGATCCTTGTTTTGGATCATGTTGCTCTGCGTCTAATGCAGGCAAACCGCTGCTCTAGGATATCCAGAGCTGTGTCTAGTTTAGCGTCATACCATTCCTTTTGTTTTGGCCCATACCCGAGAAAAAGGTCATCAATCCATTCCTGAACTCCAAACAAAGAAAAACACGCCATCCCGCTCAGGTATTCCCATAAACCCTCCCTAGAAGTCATTTCTTAATCATGATCCAAGCGTTGCTCAGTAGCATGTGTAGCCACCGTCGATGATGCAGTTGGAACCAGTCATGAACTTGGAAGAGTCGGAGGCCAGGAAGATGCAAAGGCCGTTGAGCTCGTCGACGTTGCCGAGGCGGTTCTGGGGAGTGAGAGACTTCCAGATCTTCTTCTGTGCGTCGAGAGCGGGCACCCGGTTGAGAGCAGTGTCCATGTATCCGGGAGAGATGCAGTTGACTCGAATGTCATACTTGGCCCACTCCGCAGCAAGAGACTTGCCAAGTTGGATGACACCAGCCTTGGAGGCGTTGTAGCAGCTCTGCTCCTGGGGGAAGTTGACAATGGAACCAGACATTGACGCAACGAGGATGATGCTACCAGGCTTTCCGGCGGCCATCATGGCACGACCAACAGCCTGGGACATGAGGAAAGATCCAGTGAGGTTGATGTCGATGAGACGGCGGAACATGGCGGGATCGTATGTCTCAGCCTTGATGTTGGAGTCGGCGATGCCAGCAGAGTTGACGAGAACATCAGGGGCACCATAATTCTCAACAACCTCGTCGACAGCAGCATTGATGGCAGCACCGTCACGGACATCAACCTTGTAGAAAGCGACAGGGAGACCAGTCTTGTCATGGAGCTCAGCTGCAGCTTGGTCACCAAGCTCCTGGTTAGCATCAAAGAGAATGATGTTCTTGGCACCGGCCTCAGCACAGGCGCGAGCCATATAGTTGCCAAGGCCACGGGCAGCACCGGTAAGAACGATTGTCTTTCCGTAAACGCTCATATTGCGCATGGTCTGGGGGAGCTGCTCAAATGTCTTGCGGGTGAGGGGCTGAACAGCGTCGCTGTCGGGTGCAGGGACAGGAGTCTCGTTGGGAATGCGAGCAGCGGCGTCGGATACATTGACAGTGTGTTTGTCACCGGTGCCATGTCCAGCAGCGTAGACGGTGACAGGAATCTCCTTCTCACGAACGACATTCTTCTTCATGTCTGTGTCGTTAACACGCAGCACACGGGTGGCTGAGAAGCATCGTGCAGTGTTTCGGGGAATGGCAGGGGCAGCAGCCCGAGTAAGGCGAAGAGCGCTGCGAGCGGCGAAAGACATGATGATTATTGCGGTGGTGTAAGTAGGAAGTTGTGATGAAAGTGCTGGGTATATAGTAGAATTGGTGAGGAAGAAGAAGTTATATATTCAAGGTGACCTCAGGATACGGTCGCTTGAAGTGAAAGAGAGGAAAGAGAGAGGTGGCTGAGGATGATAAAAGGGAAGTTGAATAGGCACAGAGGAGCTTGATATATACTCGAGTGGAGGTGGGTCCCAAAAGTGAATCACGGATAGTGTTTGTGGAGGTGGAGGTATAAGCAGAGGTGGAGAGTTAGAGCAATGCAGAGAAAACTCTAGGCTTGGGGCGAAACTATTTTTTTTTTCTCGTAGGAGCTGGCGTGTAGGGTCGCAGAGCAAGGGACTTTGCTGGGCGCAAGTTTAGTGTGGCGGTATGTCCGCGAGAGGGTGTGGTGTAGCAAGGTAAGCGATAAGGTACGGTACAGTAAAGATGACTTCAGCTGGGGCTGTAATCAAAGGGATCTGCTTGTACTTTGGCGGCTCTGTTGCTCCTAGTGCTTGCCGAAGGAGGGTGTGCAGCGGGGGCCTGGACTGACAAAACTGTGGAACCGGACGTGAGAGTGAAGGCGAAGACCAGTATCAGATTTGGTGTTGCGTTGCCGATCTTGCGGTAGGGAAACTCCGTTGACAGTGTAAGGCAGTGTTTTGACGGAGGAAAAGTTATTGAAAGCTTAGGTGACTGCAGGAGGACCGGTGTTATCCTCAGGGCTCTTCAATAGCGACTCCAGAACGGCAATCGTTGGAGTTGTGCTGATCTATATTGGTAGCCTTGGACGACGGAGATGCGGCCTTGATGTTTCGGATCCGGGGCTTGCAAGCTTGGTGGCAATTGCAACAAAGATATCTCGCCTAGAGGTGGTGTGGGGAGAGCTAATAACAGAAGTGTCTATACAAGCGTAAGTTTGTTAGTTGCCGTTATCTCCAAATAGGTACCGACACGACGACACTAAGGAAGCGGATGAAGATGAGTTGTTTGGGTCCAACATACCCCTTTGAGGAGAGAATTTGGTTCAGGGCTGTGTGAAGCTAATGTGAAGGTGCGCGCGGTTGTGATGGAAAGTTAATAGAAACTAATCCCGTCTGGCTATGGATTTATATAGAGATGACGGATGCCATACGTACCTACTACGCAGGCGTAGGTGGAGCAACGACCGGCACGCCTTCTGGTGTCCTCCTGGGACCTAGAAAGAGCAAGCAAACAAGCAAGGGAGGAGCATTCTTGACCGACTTCGGTGTAAGACGGTGAGATGAACTCCTGTTCAACAACAAGAAAAGTACAAGGCACGTACTTACCTCATTATGCTATGTACCTGAATTAGAAGCTTATTAGCTTAGGTTTAACTCTGAGCAGGGGGGCAGTCTGAGTCCCCTCCCGTAGTTGTCGCACAACAACTTGGACTGGACTCACGGGAGACCGATGTCGCATCAACCGGGGGTTCAGTCCAATGTGAGACGGAATGGAGATTTGTGATGGTCACAAGATCGATTGACAGGGTCGATGCCAGGGCTGTTGCATTTCCTGTCAAGTCAAGAGGTTGCTCTAGACTAGACCACAGCTGAGGCGCATTCAGGCACGCATTGCAATGTGGGGGATTGATTGAATGACGTTCAGAATATCGTCTGATTAGCCTATGGTGTGATCTGAATGGGTTGGGGATTCTGTTATTAGTTGTGAATGCGAGTGATGGAAATTTCCATCATGTTTTACATTGAGAGAGAAGCCTGGTTTGGTGTTGGTGTTGTTTCCTCTTGCCTCATGTTGGCATACCTACCCAATCGATCCTTCCTTTGTGGTCCAAAACTCATGACTGGCAAACACCCATGATTTGCACCTTCCTCTAAGCCTAGGCAAACCTCGACCGGATCTTGCCGCATCTGCTCTGACATTTCCCTCGATAACAACGTGGGGTCACTGAAATGCTTGTCAATGCCCACATTAGAACGGGCACTCCCTTCTCTCAGGTGACAGATAGTCTAGAGGCACCTTCTTATTCTTTTACTGTACTGCGTCTCACATTCTGCCTCGCTCGGCTTGCACCTATAATCTGAACCCTGCTACACAAACACGATGCGACATCATTGCGTGCCCTTGTTAAACGCGAAATTGCGCAAATGACCAGCCATTGGCGTTATCGAAGCCACGCGGACACGACAAAAATTCTATACATCCCATTCTTCAACAGCTTTCCAAACCATCGAAGCTTTGTTGGGTTACAGCACGGAGCAAAGTTGAGAACAAGCACATGGGGGCTTCAGGGATTGGATGCACCAAGTGGAGGGGAAGATCATTAAGCGTGGGGAGCTTGGAGCTACGAGCTATGGCGGGTCGCGGGGAGACTGGAAGCGCCCCCAAGTTCACGATGCTTCCTTAAGCTTCTCGGGACGTTGCAGGGGTAGCTCTTCTCTCGGTACATTCCTAGATGCCCCCACCTCATCCACAACGGGCGCTTACAGGGAGATGGATGCCCGGATCTCCAACAATTCTTTGCAGGCCAAGATTGAGACGATAATGCTCAAAGACTGCAAAACAAAGTCAGTATAGCATCTCTTGGAAGTCCGAGCGTTCCGGGGCATGTCTTGAAGCTTCCCCGCCTGATTCTAGTCTGGACTTCCGCAGGCTTCTCTGTTTGGCTTCCATTTTCTTGGTATGGTATGGTATGGTCTGGTATAGTTTGATGCAATGTGTGGCAGTCAAGCCACCCGGCAAAGAATCTTTTAGCTCCAAGTGTGGCCTCAACACCGGAACAAAAAGGCATTTCATCTCCTAGTCGAAGTGATTCGACAATTGATAGTCGCTAGGCCCATTCCACGCCCGCTGCGGCTTGCAGTAGTCGGTATGTCATTCTCTGGGGTGGGCAAATTTCGCTTTGTTCCCATCTTTTTAGGCAGATGGATTCTTTGGCACTTGGTTTACTGTTACACCGCCATCCAACCAGAGAGTTTTAACCTTACACCAATATAGAAAACATGCCACGGTATTCCTTCGCTCCGAGCTGAGGAACACAGACCAAACCATACTTGACATCTGTTATTGCGCGTCCCCCTGACAGCACTCAACAGCAACCACAGACGGTTGGTTTCATTCTTCAATTCCGGGTAACACGGGTCCTGGCACATCCCCTCGTTTTGGTCGAGTCAGAACCTCCGGTCCAGCTCTCACCGAGACCGCTTCTGCTTCTCCAGGTGAGAGTGCCTGGTGTTCACCAGTCGCAAGACATGACACGTATTGGATCTCCGCCCGACTAACACTAATATCATCGTGTCAAACATAAGTCTCACTAGTATTATTCTTGTAATGCTGTAGTTGAGCGACAACAAAGTTTCACTTCAACCCTACCCTATGAACTATTCAACAACTGTAGACGCAAAGCTAAAATCATTCACCTTTCGGTGTACCATCCCGTCTGCTTGGGTAGCTTAGGCTACACCTAGAATTGCCAAGACAGCCTTAACACTAGTTTACCCATTGGTTCACACCACTCTTACCCTTGACCAAGAATCTCTTCTCTCTCCGTTTCTCGGTTGCGTGGCCTAGAGATACCAGAAAAAATGACAAAGGGTGCTTAGTTATTTCGTGGGGGGGTTTTGATCCCAACCTCTTTCTAGTCAAAAATATGACGAGATTAAGTTTGTTGATAGCAGTGACGATCATCATTTATGACGACAAGCCATTGCTGGCGGCAAACTCATCTCGTCTTTGGGTAATTGTGAGGACTTACATCAAAAGTTCAAAAGACGGTGTGTAGCCCAACCTTTGATGATGTTTCTGGTGGGTTAATCCACCTCAGGAACGTTCAAACATCAGACGATATTCCGTTTGTATCTACCTTCAAAAAAGGAAAAACTCATCGCTAATGTAAGGAAACCACATAGTCTATGGAGCGGACTTGGATCTCCTTCTGACCCACAGTGGCTCTTGTTTACAACTGATCTGATCAATATCCACTGAGGCGACTTCCAGACGAACTCAAGTGAACGTCACCAATAAGTCAGCAGTAGAATATGACGATATACAGATTTCCTCAAACAGACGCTTTCGATGGTTCTTGCATTAGACTTGACGTCAAACCTCGCAGTGTGATATAACTATTATCGAACTGAAGAGCAGAGAGTCTTCAACTATGGCGTCAGCTTTATTTTCCCTGTCAATATGGGGCGAGCATACTATAACGGCACGCAATACCTCACCCGCAGCCCCCCTTGACTATTGATTGCAGCCTCGTGTACTCTAGTGGGGAGCTGCCAAGGGCCCAAGCACATGCCGGGGTTCCAGAACATCGTCAAAAGCACTACCTCTACACGCGGAACATGTTCCCATCATATTGGAGAGGTTGAACCGCCAGAATTGATCAGCCACCTGCGATTTACTCGACGTTCAATATTGCGCATCACGGCGGTCCCCTCATACTTCGTATAAGGACTGCATTAGCTGCTTCGCTGTCGGACAAGAACTACATTGAAACCGCGACTTTGGCCTGGGTCACCGGCCCGGTACCAAAACCATCATCATGATATTCGTCTCAGAGAGTACCCGGGCCGGTAACCCAGTTCCTTTGATCTTAGAGCGAGGCACGAAAATGATACCTGTAAGCGATTCATGTCGCCTGATTCAGACTGCATAGGTAGTCTGTTAAGAGTTTCCACCAGTGTACTGGCCTAGAAGTCAAAAGGAGAATGATAGATACTAAGGCATCTCAAAAAGGGAGGCCCTGCATATGGACGCCATCGATATTTTCAGCCCTCGAGCATACCGATATATATTTACGAATAGCCAGGCCAATAACGGCCACTGGCAGGGTATTATTACAAATGTAATTCGTTTCCTCCAAAAACAGCATAATGTCATGCAAACACCCTTATATCCACCCGCGCAAGGACGCTGTCGCGTGAATACGTGTGCAATACCCTTTTCAACACCACATTACCCCGGGAACTTCTCCATTAAACGCCTTGTTTGCATAATTTGCGCCTTAAGGATTGTGCTTATTACGAATTGACAGCAAGTATAGTTCTAAAAGAATTGATAAGACAGTTCTTTAGAATAGCAATCTCGGTTCGATGAGAAAGTATCATTGATCCTGGCGTTCGGTGTCAATCCGGATTAGATCAAGTAATGATGAAATGTAATGACTCTGCCGATAGAATTAGAACCAATACTCCGCATGGGAAAAATGTTAGGGTTCTGGAAAGGAAACATACCATTGCTCTGTTTTCTGCAAGTATCTCAAACAGCCGCGGCAAAAGCGGCCTGAAAAGAATTTCATTCCAGCCTCCTCTCTCACCCGTCTCTGCCTGCTTTTTAAGAATCTCTTCCTCTGCCTCAGTCTTCACCACGTTTCGGGCAATGTTTCGCAGCACAAGCGCAGCGCTGAGAGGAATACCGGCGGCTTGAGGTGGGTGATTTGGGTTTCGCTCATCACGTACTGTCATGGTTTCCTCAAACGTTACAGTCATGGTCTTGGCTGGAATAATCCATGAGCGTTCTGGCTTTCGGCTGTGCGCTTCATTGGGCAAAGCCAAAGAGACATGTGTGTTGATGTGCCGAGCGAACTCTTGAAGACGCATCTTAGTAGGCTTCTGGAAACGAGCACATTGGTCCCATGTGCACGTGAACTCTTTCTCAACATTGTCAAACTGTCCTTCTTCATTGCGCTTCTCGTGAAGATGATCTGTGAGGATGTGTTCCCACATCTTCTCGGCCTTGATGTAGAAGTGACCACATTTCTCGAGCATGTTGTCTGGATTCGAGGCCCACAGACACCGTCCATACTCTGAACCATCCATACCAAGGGGCTTCGGTCTGGCACGGATGCCATGGATGATGAACTTCTGTTGTGGGTCACCCGGGTCCCGGAGGACCTGTGCATTCGAATCTTTATAGACCGAAGTGCTGTTCCTAATGAAGTCGGCAGGTGTAATCAGTGGCTGACCAATAGTTTTTAGGGGCCCAACGAAGGCGGTTTGGTACGCCTGCCAAGCAGCCAGTTGTGTCACATATGACTTGTTGTCCTCTTCAAAGAAGCATCGAACCCATTTGTGGACGCGATCGGGTTCCTCCAGCTTGAGCATCTCCTGCAGCAGGTCCTCAGGCATAGGGGCAATCTGATCGCGAGCAGGGATTCTTTGCTCAGGCACTAGAATAAAATCACGCTGCGTCTTTTGTGCGCCGTGAGCGAGCAAGCGAGCGAGGTTGTTGACCAGGTTCTCTGGCGTCAAAGAACGGATCAAGTTGTCTACGTTTGGTACGACAGCGGTGTACTGATAGAGGAAATCGAGGCAGGCATCAATAAGCTCATCGTCGTTGAGCAACAGCCAACTGGCAAGTCGCTGAAGCACAGGTCCAGGAACATTGCCCAACTTGTTTGTAGCCTCGAGATTCATCGAGATACGGCCGAGCGCACGGAGAGCTGTCAGAATAGTGCCTCGGTCGTCGGATGCCATCTGTGCCAACAGAGTTCTGTACAAGGGGTCATCTGAATCCAGAGTCATGAAGGGCGTCAGCTGCTCCGCAATGTCCAGAGTAAGATGCTTCAGCTCGACAAGCGAATCCCTTTGTGGCAGGTGAAGAATGATGCAGATAAGATCCTTGATAGGAGGAAAGTCGCACAAGTTGTGGGCATTCTCTGGAAGAGTGACCATGTTGCGTAGCGTCAGGACAGCTTCAGTTACCAGAACCAGGTTGTCTGCGAAGGACTCGGTCTGAAGAACATCGGGCATATCCTTTTCGATTAGATTGTCGATTCGTTCCAAGATATCTTGTGTTCCATAGTTTCCATCAAGAACGTTTGGATCGCTAGAGTCATGAGGAATGTTCCATGATACAGTCCAGTTGACATGATAGAACAGCTGGCCCACCTCAAGAGCTTTGTCAACCAGCCCTTCGGCAAGACCTGGGAAGGAATCGAACTTGTACTTGTCGCCTCGCTCAAACGAGATCTTAACCAAGTGGTTGAGTGCAAAAGCCTGCTCTGCGGGAATGTTTGATCGTAAAGCGTTCAAGCATCGCATGTAAATATTAGGACCATCAAACCCGGCTGTATACTAATGTTAGTCTTCGCGCAAACAATAATGAGGCACACTCACTGCCAGGTTGCATTGGTTGGCGGGGATCTGGACGTGTCTGCTGGCGAGGCTTTTGGAACTCATTAGGCGCGTTGCCGGGGGTTGAGACAGCACGAAGCGTCAGGGGTTTAGAAAACCGCGGTTGATACGCAGTGACTAAATTAGATGTATTTTCGAGGGTTGCAGGTTGGTGATGCACCGAGGGTCCACGGTTTCCCTGGTAGTTCTGTTGTTGCTGGTGTTGTTGTTGTTGAGGTACATGCATATTCGGATGGTGTGAAGGAGTTTGGGGAGGATGGGCGGCTGGCGAGTTGGTAGTGCTCGCATGGTGAGCAGATGCGTGCCTTGTTGTGCGTGAAGGGCCAGTGTCTGGTTGGAAAATGACACGCTGAGGAGGTGCTTCTCTCAAACCCCTAGATGCTCGCGCACTAGCAGCAGCGTCTGGGACAGGTCGTTCACGGACGGGTGTACCATCATCACCCGATGCCGCTGAGTCTGTGGCACCAATATTACTCTCCCGTTTGGCACCGCGATAGTTCTCCCTGGTGCGTGTCAACAAGGCAGCGCCCTTAGCCGTTACATCCTCTAGAATATCCTTTGGCGGTGGTTCCTTGCCATGGACGGTACTGATTTCGTATGCAGCAAGATTTTTGTAGAACTTCTCCTTTAGCGAAAAGGCAGTTGAGGCTTCGTTGTTCGAGTAGATGCCAAGCTCAGACGCCATCCGACGCCAGGCCAGCTTTTCCTCGGAAATCTTGTCATAACCACCGCTTTCAACAACGTGGTTGAAGACCTTGAACAAGTCGAGATGTGTTGCGCCAACCTTTGGTTCCGGGTCCAGTGTAGTGCCTCGCTTGACATGGTAATCGCGGAGTCGTGTCATAAACTCCTCGTACTCAGGAGTGCGATCTATCGTGTGCGGCGGCACCTCGTTACGTACGGGAGCCATCTTGGTAGATCGTCTCAGGGTTGAAGGGCAGTCGAGTCTAAGATGGGAATGCGCGCGCTAACGTAGGGTCGAGGTACAGGTCGTCGAGCTGCGTTGGGCGTCACGCAGTTAATATAGATCAGCTGCAAGCAGGCGCATCCACGCGATGTCTAGCAAATTACGGAAGTCTCCTTGTTGATTTATTGATTGATTCTGGAGACGTCGTGGATGAATATAGCCGAATCCACGATTGGAATTCAATTCGCATGGGTCGGTGCTAATAGATTGCGCTGGCGCGGCGCGTCGAAAGTCTCAGTTGAGATTAAGCTGGCTTATCTCCACGTGACCTCCGCTAATCAGACCAGCCAATTCATGTGGTTCTTCCTCAACTTCAATTGCTCCTTCCTAGAGTTGAATGATGAAGTTGTCGGATACTAGGGGGAAGGCGCAGTCTGCTTGCCCATGCGCAGATGATTAGGGAGTTTTCGTCGAGTACCTACGTGGAAGGAACGCTCCTTAGTGACCGTCCCAAGTAAGGATGTGCGACCTGCAAAGTAAACCAAGGAACATTGAATTGCATTGCTTCCATCAAGTATCTACCTCTTCAATGTCCAGATTCTTTAGGTAATTTCTGCTCAATTATATGACGGTATTGAAAGCAGGCCATGCCCGGTCCTCCAACTCCCGTGCTTAACTGCCCTCTCGTGTATCTTGAGATTCGTGATGGAGCATCCACAAGGGCTTACACTTCCTCTTTTTCGCACGGCGCTTTTACTTTGACAATCGAAGGCGAAAGGCAGATCGATGCAGAGCTTGGTGCACTGATTGTGCTCATTCGAAAAGATGCGCAACAAGTGGTATGAATATATCATGAAGAGACCACAGGATGCTAACAATCAAGGTTTCCCTTCGACTTCCTGTGGCAGAAGAACGTGCGCAGTCCACTAGCGACATGGTCACCATCAACAATCAAGCTAGTCGACTGTGTGTTTCCCTCCCAGGAAAACTCCAGGCAATTCTTGTGCAGTTCGATGAGAAGAGAGACTTTAATGTTACTGTATGCCTGTTGCAGAAAGCCGGCTTTCGTATCAGCGACACGATACCAACTTCACTTCTCGCAAATCTTCAAATACCTGATACTACGGCAAACTATGGTCCGCTGTTGTCATCGACTACAGCTCACTCTCTCTTGCCGTTGAATACACCGAGAAAGCCAGAGACTCAACATAACCCATCATTTACTGCGATGTTCAACGTTCCCTACCAACCCTCTCCTATATCAGCTTTTCCAGACTCTCGGGCTTTGCATACTCAAAGACATGTCTCGGTCCCTGCTCACCCACATTCTGTCGCCAATGGGATAGTAAGTACACCGCCAGCTGCTGTACACTTTAATCCATATAACATGTTTCTTGGAGGAGGGGACACATGCCCGCACATGCCTCGCGTCAGCTCACCTCTCAGGAATTTATTTGTTCGCGATACGCCCTCAGCTCATTCGTTCGGGCAAGGTGTGGCGTCGCATTCTTTTCGAAACCCGATATCTCCAGGTTCCTGGTCGTCGCCTAACACTATGATACATAGCGAGTTCAGACCAGACAGCCTTGAGCAGTCCCAGGTGAACAATTCCAGTAGTCAAAGATCTATCACATGGCTGAGGAGGGAAGCAACGAAGGAGCTGATACAAGACCGGTCCTCTCAAGACGAATCCCAGGAATACCGGAACTTGATGCCCCAGCCAAGAAAGCTCCCCTTTGAGTCGAGGGAAAAGGACAGCAAAGCAGGCGGAAACTCTGGGCCACAAGATATCACCTCAATCGAAGCTGTCAAAGGCCCCAGCGCCCGAAAGACAAGAGTACCAGCTGGTTTCTCAGGAGGGACAACTGGCGACAAGAGGAAAGCCCAAGCTACAAATGCGTCTTGCAAGAAAGCAAAGAGTGAAAAACACCAGTCAAATTTGCGGGACGTAGCAATAGAGAAATCTGATGTTCTGCCGGATGCAGGCCAAGGACGAAGTTATGACGCTACAGTTTCTACTTCAGAAGCAAGGCGTTCCAAAGGAAAACCCAAACGGGATACATACAAAGACACGCAGTGCCAGACAGAAATTCCTTCGGACCCGAATATTTTGGAAGACTCTGTAGGAATTGACAACTTGGACAGACGGTCTCCAGGGCATGATATCTCGCCTCTACTCGTTATTACTGATCCTGATGTTTTGAAGGCCTTACATGAAGCGACTGTGACTTTATTCGAAGAGTACGAGACAGAGCTTGCCGGCTGTGAGAATCACACCCGGCACGCAGAACTATACCTGGAACGCATTTGGGAGAAGAGGAGGGACTTCTGGTTGAAACGGCTTCAGAATAGTAAGGATGTGCAATGTTACTGCCAGGCAGACGGAATTCTTTTACCACTGGATACCGCTGCTTAAAACATCGAGACTTAGACTCTCAGCCACTGTACCAAATACGCCCAGATATCATTGAGAGGGAATGAAACTCCCCAAAGAGGAAGTTTCCTACGTCTTTCAGGTTGTGAAGTCGAAAATAGAGAAGCACCGTTATCACCCCATGAGGAAAACTCCGACCGAACTAGAGCAACAACATGACTAGGTACATAGGTACGCATATGTTGGACGTTACCCTGGCATTTGTATGTTGACTATCATGGCAACCTATTTGGGGAACACACAGTAAGCCCTCTATCACACGGGATAAGAAAATAGTCAAAGTGCATGGAATGTGCTAAGAGAACCAAAACTTAAAAGGCAAACAAATCACGACATGTAACAACGTAAAACAGTCTTTTGAAAGCTACCAATGGGAATAAAACAAAAAGTCAAAACACCCATCGTATGTATCCATGGATATCCATTCCAAAAAAGTGCCTAAGGGTATTTAAATCGATACAAAGACAGCCGTTACTCCTTCATCTTGACATAGTTGCTGGGGAAAATGCCTGTTCTTGTGCCAATTTGTCCAGTCCTATACGATATTAGTTGTGTTGACTCGTCATTCGAAAAGGTTTCAGATACGTACCACCAATCGTTCTCGCTCTCAGTTCGCTTCAGGACGGTGATAACCTCACCCTTTTTGAAACCCAAATCACCTGGCTGGTCCGCGTCAAAATTGTACACGGCGACAGCCTCATTCTTCTTAAGCAGTGCTTGCTTAGCGCCAAAGTTGGGCTTGGGAGCTGCCGGACGTCCAGGGCCAGCCTTCTTATCAGCGCCAAAACCTCCTGAAGGGTTGTCGCGGTAAACATAGTCGTTGCCTACGCCACCACCAACACTACTGGTAACTGTGTTAGAGCGTTGAGGCCCACCAAAACTATTTTGTCTGTCGTACACATCGTCCTGCCATGTGTTCGACCGGCTTGGTCTCCCAAAACCATTGTCGTGTGAGCCTGTGCGATCGCGCTGCACGCCCTCACCCATTGCGGACCCGCGACGGCCATTCCAAACAACATCGTCGTGCGATTCATCGTAAACAGGGATATCGTTATACATGGCGTCGTCGCCGCCGCCGCCCCGCATGCCGCTGAATACGCGCGAGTTCAAAATGTTCATGAGGGGGGCGGCCTGAGGGGGCGGTCGCACAGAACCGGTGAGTAGCTGCTGTGCTGTGTAGCGCTGGCCGTACATCTTTTCGTTGGCATCGCGACGCTCGATAATGGCGGATCCCTCGAGAGACACGCCAGCAAAGAGACCTTTGGTCTTGGAATAACTGAAAATGCCGGCAACGCCCTTAAGTGAAGCAGCGCCAGCCGCCTCGGCATTGCGACCTACAGGGCCAGCTGCTAGGGAAACATTGCCACCAAGAGTCAAAGAGCCAGCCTGGGCAAATGTCCTGACAGCGCTCGCATCGTTTAGGATGAAGACAAAATCGGTCAATTCGAAACCAATCTGACCACCAAAGCCGGCACCCGCGGTCGCAATAGCACTTGGGGCACTCCAACTGCCATCGGGAAGTCGGGCGACAACGAGACCACTACCGAAGCGGCCTGAGCCGAGGAAGCCGGCCTTGAGAACAGTGATGACGGCGAGGCCTTTCGCGTTTTCGAGAATGGAAGGAGGAATGACTTTGTCGGGGCCGAAAGACTGGCGAGGATTGATAAAAGACGTCAGGATCTTGCCACATTTCTTGCATTCCGCTGTGGTGAAGAGTTGTGTCAGCTTTGTCTCGCAACGACCCGAGTGCTTAAGTTACATGGTTCGTTGGGAGGGGCTCATGATGCGCGATCATGAGTAGACAATCAAAGGTTTCGACTTACACGCCATAGACGACGGGAGAGGGTTGTTGATGCCCATCTTGGTACAATCGAAGGAGTTCCGAGCGATACAAGGGGAGAAGTTGAATGAGAAGGGTATAACTATGTGCGGTTTAAAAACTGTTATTGAAAGAGATGAGCCAAGAAGCTCTCACTGTACGAGAGGGCGAATGAGTGGGGTTGATAGGTATATAGGTAGTAGCTTGTCCGGCTTGCGTCGTCACCAGACAAGTTATTGCTGCGCCTCGACGATTCCCCAGCCAAGTATTGGCTGTAAGCGAGCGACTGTCGTAGATAATACGGCGATATATATAATACAAATATATTGGCGGATCGACCGATACCTGAGAAAATATGTGGTAGAGGTAGTTGATGATTAGGTGCAGACGTTGGGTTCACTTTTAGTTAAGGTAGACGCAACGATACGGCACCTAAAGCTTCCCAATTCATGTGGCGCAGGTACCTAACTAGGTAGAATTCACTTGTGAATCATAACAACAAGACCCTCGACTGAAATCATAGCCGCCCTGCTGCCCAACCATATCCTCTCGTCATGGCTTGCTTGTAACACTCTGCCCCGCCTCGGGTGTCAAAGTAGAGCTGCATTTTGGCGGAGAACTCCAGTTTCGCTGTGGAGTGACGAGTGGCTCGGAAATTCGAGGTGTGGCGGTGCGATCTACAGAGTACGTACTCTTCAACGTCGCGTGGCCGTGGCGGACTCTGGAACCTAAAGCGGGAGCGTCATGACCGCCGGCGTTGAGTTGGAAATCGGACCCCTTTCATAACTTGGCATTTGACTTTGAGAAGGTGACTGATTTACGACAACCGAAAGCTACATACCCTCTACCACACAGAAACGAAGAACAACGACACGACTCACGTATTCTGGCTTGATCGAGGGCATTAACTACAGACAGCCCCTGTTCGTCCGCAACTAACTCCCTTGATCCGACGACAACCTCACCCATCATGTCCGAAGCCTACGAGCGAGAGCGCCAGAACAATGCGCGCCTCGATGAACTATCCTCCAAAGTTTCCGCCCTTCGCGGCATAACAGTCGACATTTACGATAACGCCCGAGCCCAAGATGTTATTGACAATACCGTCCGTCCACCAAGCCCATCTGCTACAACTACCTGGCAGCTGACGTCCTAACAGTCCGATACTTTCTCCTCCATGACCACACAGATGAAGGGTTCCGCCGGTCGTCTGACCCGCATGGCTGCATCTGGAAACCGCGTTGCGATCCTCAAGCTATCAGGAATTGTGATTGGCGTTTTCTTAGTGTTGTTCTACGGCGCAAAACTATTTTTCTAAGACTTGGGAGCGCAGGCGTCTAAGATGAATTGGGAAATGCTATTATACTGTAAGGGGAGATAGTTTATTCATTAACTGTGCTATGTACAGCCAGAAGAATATGGAGGATCTCAGACATTCGAGTGTCCACAACCAGAAGGCTAGAGAGTTATCCCCAGGAAGTTTACTGTTTTGGCAGCGTTGGGCCGGCGTTACTTGAATACATTTCACATCGCTTCATCACTTGTGCCGAAATCGTAACGGTCGTACAATTTAAGTCATCCCCTTTAGCATTTACATGACACCTAACATGCAAACGCCCAAACATGCTTGCAACCATTTTATAGAAACCTCTCACTGATAAACCATCTAAATGTTTCCAAAAGCACACATCTTACTGCCACACATTAGAGAACAAGTCATCATCCCCACCGAAGCCACCACTGGACTTTGTTTGATTGGTGCTGCCACCGGCAGCAGGGCCGCTGCTGGCCCATCCTCCGAATTCCTCGTCGGCCGAAACCTTGGGTGATGAGATAGGGTTGAAGCCACCAGATGTCAGGCCTCCAGATGCTCCAGGAACTATAGGAGTGTTGGCGAAAGCGCCTCCCGTGTGGCCCCATCCGAAGTCGTTGGCGGCAGGCTTTGGTGGTTCAGGAGCCTTCTGCATGGGGGCTGGGGCAGCTGCAGGAGCACCCCAGTCGCTTCCACCCCATACGTCGGCGCCAGAGAAACCACCCATAGAACTGGTTGTGGTAGTGGCGGGTGCAGCGGCGGGTGGACTTTGAGGAGATGAGAGGTTGAAGACGGAGCTAGTCGAAGCAGCTGCGGGCTGTGGTGGAGGAGCCGATGTAGTGACGGGCGCAGAAAGGTCAAAGAGATCTCCCATAGCAGATGACTGTGCGGGCTTGGGTGCGGCCGCCGTGGGAGCTGCAGCAGGCGCAGGTGCAGGGGAGGAAAAGCCGCCAAAGTTGGAGAAGTTTGAGGATTGATGCTGGTGAGTGGGAGCAGCAGGCTGCGAGGGCTTGCTGTCAAAGAAACTGCCACCTCCTAGACCACCAAAAGCATTACTGCTATTAGATGTAGTACGGCCAGCAGTACCCAGGCTGGCAAATGGATCGGGGGCAGCAGGCTTGGATGCGTTCGAGGAGACGCTGAGGCTGCTGAATGCATCGTTGAAACCGCCGCCAATTGAGCCTTGGGACTGGTGGCTGAAAGTGGGAGAAGCGAGACCACCGAATCCTCCAGCAGATGAAGGTTGCTGCGGCTGAGCCTGGGCTTGCGGTCGAGGTGCGGATGCGTATAGAGAGAGGATAGACTGCTTTAAATCAGGTCGTGACTGGCCGCTGGGGGCGGTGCCGGTTGTGCTGGCTGGTCGTGGAGGAGCCTGAGGTTCGCCGAAGAAGTCGAGTCCGAGTAGAGAGTCCTTTCCGCTTGTCGCTCTTGGGGGAGCAGGTTCGCCCTTGGGAGGGACCTTGGCCGCATGGGGAGCAGCGCTGCTTGGTCGTACAGGAACAGGATCTCCACCGATGAGGTCCCCCTGAGGCGGAGACATAGGCTTTGGTGCTGATGAGTTGCCCAGAGATGCCTTCCTGATGGATTCCTTGCGCTCTATAGTCTGCTTCTCCTTGACAATACTGAGGGGCACATCGTCGTCGCCGTCGGCATCAAGGGTCGCAGGGTCGGGCATGGGACCGTCCATTACCCATCGCTTGAGTTCGTACTTTGTTCGGATAAAGTTCTCGATCTTGGCTTCGGAAGGGGCGTGACCAGCCGCGAGCTTGGCCTCCCAGTACTTGTTGGCGCGGGCATTGCCCCAGTTCAGAACGCTTTGCAGTTGTTCGTCGGTCCAGGAATCGAGGTCGACAGACTTGACACGGCTAATGTGAGTACCCATGCCACGGTGGATGCCTGAGCATCGGATACAGATAAAGACGCCAAGATTCCAGCTGGCCCATCGAGGATCTGGTCAAGTCAGTAGGGATACAATAGAAAAGTTAAGAATTAAATCGTACGCTTGTTCCTTTTGCAATCAGAGCAGACCTTATTGGCTTCCAACTTGAGAAGACTCTTGATGGTAGCTTGGTTTTGCGCCGCCCGCTCAGCGGCGGGGTTCGGGGCTCTCCTGGACATGATGATGTTGTGACGAGAAAGGACGAAGAGGTCAGATTGGGGTGTCGCAAGATTCTGAATGAAGTCTTTTCCGAGTTCACTCTTAAAGAGCGTTGTTGCAAAGTGGCAACCTAGAGTTTAAAAGAGGTGCCTAGAATTGAGGTGGATGAAGGTCGATAGGGAGGTGCCAAGGTGGTCAGGTCGGTGATGTTTTAGTTATCATTAGCAGTTGGAGCCCAGCGGAATTGATGCACGGGCCTGGACTCTTTGATGGTAGGTAGGTACCTGACCCCTGGGTTTGGCGGGGATGCTACAAGTTGAAGCAACAGATGCTGAAGTCAAAGCTTCTACCTTGCATTACATGACACCTGCTCCTTTAACTTTAGTGACTGCAATATCCATTCTTGAAAGGACCAAATAGACTATCACAAATAAACTGAAACGCTAAACAACTTGGTTTTAATTTGTTGCACTCGCTTTAATTGACTTTGTATCATTTAATGAGTTGCATTCCTTCTAAGCCACGTTGCGATATTATATTGGGGCTGAAACAAACAACAGCCTCTTACTTCAAGTCTGACTTGAACGTTTTGAGGAAATACTGTTGAATAATCGTCGCCAAATAATTGCTCGTCAGGAACTAGGCACTGCCGTATCTGGAATACCATCAGCGTATTCGAGCCCGAAAACCCAAGTCAGAGCCACATTTGCAGCGTATAACTGGTTCATACTCTCAGCTGTGGCTGTGCTCTTGCTTACAACTCGATGATGCAAATGATTCCACAGCTCGCCACTAACCAAGACCCTGGATTTATAACGCCTATCTTTTGTATGAGAATGGCAACTCATCTTTAGATCAAAATATAAATATACGCATCAAGCCTCTCATCCAAATGCGCTTCTCTCCATTCTTATCAAACATTCTCTTCACTTTTTCAAACATCACCCGTGTGAGACCTCCACTGACTTCACATTTGGCTTATCGACCTCTTCCTCTTCGATCTATGTCTGGAATTCCTATCCTGGGCGCTCTCTTTGGCACTTCATCCAACAACAACTCCAAAATGTCTTATCCCGATAACCGATCAAACGACGAGTGGCGAGCCGTTCTCAACAAGGGTGAGTTAAGACTTAATAATCAATCACTCGTCCAATAACTGACCAGAGCAGAGCAATTCCGTATTCTCCGTGAGAAGGGTACCGAGCCTCCCGGTTCAGGAAAGTTCGATAAGCACTATCCTGACGAGGGCGTCTACACTTGCGCAGGCTGTGAGGCGCCTCTCTACAAGGCCACTCACAAGTTCAAGTCCGGCTGTGGTTGGCCGGCTTATTTCGACAGCATCCCTGGTGCTGTTGTTCGTCATGAGGATCGCACCTTTGGCATGGCACGAACCGAGATTGTCTGCTCCAACTGTGGTGGTCACTTAGGACATGTGTTCAAGGGTGAGGGCTACGATACCCCTACTGATGAGCGTCATTGTGTGAACAGCGTCAGTCTCAGCTTTTCGCCCAATGATAAGGTTGTCAAGGACAAGCCTGAAAGTAAGGCTTAATATTGAGGCTTGGGAGCCTTGGAAGGCGGTTGATGAGACAATGAGGATACGAGCGGTTGCTTGGATGAACGGGGTGTATTCGGCGCAGAGAAGGCAATTGTATCATCACAAGAGTTGGATGATCAATGAAATTGTTTCAATTCAAAGTGACCGACCTTACAGAGGCCCGAGTTGGCACTTGCTACGCTGTATTGCCATGGTATAGGAATTCCACCTTGCCTCTACTCTGTCAACCACATCAGTCGAACCTCTCAGGAAAGTAAACCCGCTCTCCTGAGTCCTCGTCCCAGTGCGTGAACTGTTGTGCGACCTGATCCCATGTCCAATAATCATCTTCTAGATCACTCTGTTCGGCGAACTCGATCTCAGGGGGAGTCAGGGGTTCTCCTCGCATATAGGCTTCCTCAAAATCTGGGCTGACAGTTCCCCGTGACTTGTTCTCTGTGGAAAGAGCTAAACATTCTAATTTTTCCTCTAGGTCTTCTATCCTCAATGGCTCCAAGGTTTTGATGGGTTTCCGATATCTATTCCTCGTAGGTTCGAGGTAAGTACTGTCGTTCTTGGCTGAAAAGTCTCTCTCCTGGTCTTGATTGTCTCCCGGATATACACATACTGAGAATGAATCTTTATGGCAACCAGCAAGGCAACTTGAAGTGTCGGTTTTAGTCACTTGACCCTTCCCACAGTCGGGCTTCCGCTGGTGGTACAATTGTCTTCGACGACATCGTGCTCTCAATGATGCTTCCAGCGAGCGGGTTGCAGAGAGCACAGTTCCACGTGCGGTATGAAACTGGCCTAGTAGAGGGATCTATGATGAGTTAGTATCATATGATGCTACAAAGCTTCAGACGACGATACCTGGTACACTGCCTCGCAGCAACCTTGTCCACCGTTTTCCAGAACTCCTTTCTTCTGCACTGAACCGCCTGGGCATAGGGCTTTAGGGATGATCTTGATAGCCATTGGATTGGAGGACCCGGTTGGTTTTCTTGTGGATGACTGTATTTGTTTCTGGGGCGTTGTTGGTGTTTCTGTGAGTTCCGTGAAAACCCACCGTCAAGGAATTATGATATAAGTCAGAAGGCAGTGAGATGCAATCGTGATTGGTATATCTAATGGCCTTTTTCAGGGACTCCAATGGCTTAAAATACTTATTTCGAGTCCATTTTGGGGCATAGATGGACGTTTTATGTCCTCGAATTGTGAGGCGAAATGAAATGTTCTGCATTCGTCTCATTTGAGCTTGCGGCTCTTGACGGGAGTCAGACGAATGTGTTGGTAATTGAGGCGTAATACACACAATGTAAGCGATTCTCACAAGAACTCATCATTGGGAGTCTTTCTATATCGGAGCCTGGCGCCCGAGCGATATGCTATTCAGAGGCGCAGCAACCAGTCTAACTCGTTAGTCAACCCGATATGCAGTCGCCTTATAAAAATGAGGTTGAAACTATTTTGACCGAAATATTTCAATAAAGATGCCAATTTCAAAGATATTAAATGTAACTGTGATTCAAAACAGAGCCTCTCATCAAATGTGATAAAGCGCAGTTTCAATCATGCGTGGCCAGCTCAGACTGCACAAGTCATGACAGGCGGCTCTATATTTCACCGTAACGCAGCACAGCCGCCTTCATCAAGGCTGTGCATTTCGACCTGCACCGGGAACCACTCGAGAGCCTTGTTTTTTGACATATTATGCGGGCATCTTGACTTGAGCTGACATCTAGACCGATATGCCTCGAGTTCGAGAAGCATGTCACCCAATGGTTACCCAATGACCGGACGTTGATACTTGCATATTGGCTGTCATGATTGTCACAACGCGATGTTTAAAGACCCCTGGCTATTTTTTCGTTTTTCTCATTAACTTGTTGCACATCTATACGGACTATTGATATAGTTCTCCAGTCCGGGTCGCGGCTCATCTAAACTACCTACAGCATCACACCGTTCCAAGTTCACGCTTTAGTTCTGGTGTTTCTTCCAACTTCCACTTCTATTCTTTTAACAACGCAACACTATAACCAGGCACTTAAATTCTTTGCCTATTATCCATTTCAAAACAACACTGCAAGTTATGCCACAACCGAATCGTCAGCGCAACCCGGCTCTTGCTTCTCAGCCTAGTCACTTAAAACTGAGTACACTTGAGGATGCTATCAGACAAGCAACCCGTTCGCGTTCACCCACAAATCTCAGTCCTGTTTACGGAAATCGGCCAAGACGTCTAAGTAGCGGTTCTACTACTTCTTCTGCTGCCAAGTTACCTCGTCAGCGTAGCAGAAGTAGGCCTCGACTGGATACTTCGTTCTCAGGCCAGTCGATGCGAACCCAACCTTCACCAACATTTTCGCCCTTTGATTCTCAGCAGCAGCATTCACCGTTTCCTCAATTTTCACTCGGAGAGCAAGTCTTCCCGGGTGATGAGCCGCCGAGTCAAGGCCAATCTCCTGTTGCACAGCCGCCTTCCGGGGATAACTTAAATTGGCAATTGGCACAGCCCCCTCAGAATTGTTCGAGAACTCAGTCGTCTAAAGTCAAGGACGGCCAGATGATTCGTATCACTCTCAAGACTCCGACAACAGAGGTACCGTGCATTGCGAAATGCTACCTCAACCGTGCGCTGAGTGTCGTTGATAACGAATTTGCTCGCAGCTGGAACATCAAGATACACCCTGTTCCTAAGCCGCGATGGAAGGATGCAAGACACTGGTGCGTGCTAGACGCAATTAATGTGGAAACAATCGGAGATATTCAGCAGCAACTGAGTATCCGACTGGGCAAGCTTACAGACCGGCGGTTCAGTATTGAGCTGGGCGTTGATGCCCTCAAGGCTCTCCGTTTAGTTGATGAAATCGGTGAGTACCTGGCATGAGCATGTATTCATGCTTGTAGTACCCATTAGCTCAGGCACAAGGATTGCTAACCCCATACAGAAGCAGTCTCGCCTCGATCTGCACCTCCTAGCCAATACCCGTCTTGGCCTGGTATCAGCTCTTCTCCCATGCAGCAGCAACAACAACCTCAGGATATCTTTGAATACCCGTTTATACTACCAACACAACAGCCATTACCACCTGGTCGCAGCCGCGCAGTAACGGCGCCCACTATACCGTTAATCAAGATAGACACGAGTCACGCGATGTTCGCCAATTCACTGTCAGTGCCTATGTCTCTAGGCGACTCGGGATCGGGTGAAGACTCCAGTTCACCATGGGAGACTATGTCGCTAAATTCTCAGTCATATCAAGATGAGAATGGAAACATCTGGAGCCCAGCTATTTCTGAATGTGGTATTTCCTCATCTTACGATACCTGTATGAAATGATGAGTCAGGCTGATGATACTGTACCTTGTTTTTTCTTTCTTCTTATATAT